>PVKM010015204.1:0-28154 GCA_004027735.1 Carollia perspicillata | reverse complement strand
GGTCTGAGGGGTACCTCTAATTTTACAGTTAAAAAAATACGTTCATGGGAAGGGAACTTTTTTCCAAGGCTGTGAATTTTGTTCCAGGCAGACTTTAGGCTCCAGTTCAGTGCTTGTTCCATGATACGATGTGTGTATGGATCTGTACATGCACCGTTTAGGCTTGTGTCTATACTCATCCCTACGAAGTGTGGGTTTACGTGTGCATGCACGTATGTGCATGTGTCCTTTGTAAAGTGAGACCACCAGCTTTGTCACAGATACTTTCCGGACCAAGGCTCAGAAAGCCATCATTTCTAGTGTCGTGGCAGCCCTGGAGTTGCCTGCTCAGATCTCTCTTCGTGGGAACCTGCTGCAGGGAGCGTGGGTGATTGATTGACAGGCTCCAGTGGCAGCACCTTTGAGTCCAGCAAGCTGCCGGTGTCCGGCCAAGCTTCCTGAACAGCTCCTAGCCAATGACTGAGCACAGCAGGGAGTATCAGAACACGGCCATTTCTGCCCTGCTCCGGGTGCCTCCAACGGGCAACTTTGGTACTGAAATTCCCCATCGGCTAGGCCAGAACTTTGTCAGAACCGGGCTGTCTGAGGCTCCTCCTGCCCAATGGTTCCCCCTCTATCCTGTCTTAGTTGTCAGACCTGCATGATCATGGGAAGACCCTCCCTGCCTAGTGTTACTTCCTGCCTTTTATCCTGAACAGATGTCCTCCCAATCAATCTCTCACATGTCTAGTTCCCTCTTGGTGTCTGATTCTCCAAGGACCCAAAGCAACCCAGTGGTATCAGTGTTCATGATGACTGATTCTCTGCCCTGGTCCACCAGTTACTTGATTCTCTGAGTCTCACAGGCCACTCTGTCTCCTAAACCTGGATGTGGGGGCCTCCCTGCTCCCACCCTCACCCCCGTAGTGTGTTGTGCCCTTACCTCTCCCCAGCTCCCCACTCACCATGCCAGGTGTCCCCAGGAGGCTCACTGGGTGTGGACACCACCGTAGCACAGGAAACTAAGGTGATACAGGTGTTGACCCAGAGCCCATGAGGTAAACATGGAAAGTTCCAGAATCAGACCCACAGATGACGGAGCTGTGGCTTCAGTTGAGAAATGGAGACACTGAGAACAGAGAAGGAAAAGGACCCCTCTACAAGGACACACAGCTCAGGATGGGGATGACTGGCTAGACCTTTTACTGCCTTAGTGACCTCCAGGCCCCTATGGACCGAGGTTCTAGGTCAGGATGAGTCTTTAGGGAAGAGCTAGATGCTGAGAAACTACCTTCACGTAACCCTCCCCTGAGGCAGTGTGATGGCTGCCTGGTTAAGGACGACCCTCCCCTGCTTGTTTTTCCTTTGCCTCCTGGGCCTTTACTCTAAAGGGCTTTAATACTTCTCAGTTGCTGCCAGGCCTTCCAGGGCCTTCCTGGGCCCCACTGTATGACCCAACCCCAGAGGGGGAGTTCAAACCCCATTGTCACTCCTTACTTTGGAGACCCTGTCCTGGCTTCTATGAGTTCAGAGGTTTTCCCCATTTTCATAGTGAAAACCAATGGCTATTTCCTGTTTCTCAATCTGAACTGTTCTACCCAATACCAACCCCTCCTCACCCACCTAGACACATGTGCATGCACACCAATGGGCACACATATGTACACTCACGTGTGCATGTGAGCATATGTATATGCACACACCTGTGCACACTCCACAGCCCAAGAAGTCTAGCCTGGCATGGCTCAACCCTAACAAAGTTGTTTTTTTAAATATCCCACCTCTAGATCTCCTGGCTCACCTGCCTCCCAGATAAAGGTGTGCACCCCCTAGTCATGCCCTCTCCCTTCCAGGCTGAGAAGACCAATAACATGATCGATCAATAGTTCTCATTAAGCACTATTGCTAGTGCCAGGCACCATGCTGAGTTCCTTTTGCAATTGTCTCATTTAATCTGCACCAAGAAACCTAGGGGGCTAGTATCACTCCACTTTTACAGAAAAAGAAACCAGGGCTCAGGGAGGTCAAGTAACTCACTCAGGGTCACAGAGCTAGGAAGGAAAAGAGCCGAGTTTGGCTTTTTAAGCCAGGACAATGAAGTAGAGATTTAGGAAGTCCCATAGCTAGAATGCAGCCCTGCTAAAATGAGAGGGACGGATAGTCTGCTTTCAATGGTCTCTTTCCAAGAGAATGTTTTTCTGAAAAGAGCAGTGAATGAAACGGGTACTTTCCCCCAAATTCAGCATGGCGTCCAGCTGGAGGACCAACCGCGTGCCCTCTGTGCCACAGGCACACAAGCAAAAGCAGGTCTGGGCCACCGCGGACTCGGGATGGATTCCCAGCTCAGTGACTCCTGGCCTGACTCCTGGGAAGTCAATGCTTGATGGGAAGATTCGAAAAGGAGTGGGACCCTCCAGACAGAGGGAAGGTCGTAAACAAAGGCTTAGAGGGACGGTGTGGACCTATATATTAGGGAAATAGTGTAAGGTCAGTGTAGCTGAGGATGGGGCAAAGCAAACAGTGAGAGTTTGGGGAGCAGGACCTTGAGGGCATGATAAGAAATATTAGTCGTATTCTGTGAGCAGAAACTGGGCCCTGTGGCATGACACAGCCCAGGACTAAGCTGCTCAGTTGTCGCTTTCAGGAGCCGCTCCGGCAGAGACTCTGATGGAAATGGGGGGGGGCTGGCGGTCCAGTCTGCTGCAACTGTTGTGGTGGAAGAAAGTGAAGCCTTGGGAAGGGCAGCAGAACCAGGGACAGAGACAGGAGCCTGGGGTTCAAAGGTCCTCGACCTTGCAAAACCTCAAAGGCAGTTTGGGGAGTAAATTCAAGTTGACTGTATATATTCAACTTAAACGTTTTCTAGCCCTGGCTGGATAGCTCAGTTGGTTAGAGCGTCATCCCCACCCACCAAGGTTGTGGGTTCGAACCTCAGGTCAGGACACATACAAGAATCAACCCATGAACAAATAAATAAGTGGAACAACAAATCAATGCTGCTCTCTTTCTCTCCTTCCCTCTGGCTCTCTACAAAAATCAATCCATACATTTAAAACTTAAAAAAAAATACATTTTTTAAATAAGGATGCTTCAGCCCTAGGGCAGGCATAATAGCAGATATATATTGAATGCTTATTACTACATAAGTAGTAAATTCCACAAGACAACCCAATGATGACTATTGTTATCCCCATTTGGCAGATGAGGAAACTGAGGCTTAGGAGGGTGAGGTGACTTTCCTAGAGTCCTCCAGCCACTGAGTTCCAGAGCAGAGTTTCCAGGTGTGGTATCCTGACTCTAGAACCCAGATACCATTCCTCCAGTTTGTCGGGGACAGAAGTTGGACGCGAAGAGAGGTGGGTACACTCAGTGTCCCTCTGCTTTCAGAAAGAGTGACCGGATGGGAGGTTTCCTTTGGTCCCCAGTCTCAGGTTCCTCAGTCTCAGTACTATTGACGTTTGGGGCTGGTGAATTCTCCCTGGGGAGCTGGTCCTACCTTCCGGGCTTCTACCCACACGTAGGGCCGGCAGCTCCATACCCCAAAGCTGAGACAACCAAAACTATCTCCAAACTTTTCCAAGGGTCCCCTGGAGTGGTAGAGGGGAGCTAACTTGCCTCCTGTTAAGAATCACTGACACAATCTTTCTTATTCGAGGACATCCTGGCTGGAGAGAGCTGCCATTTGAGATCCATTAAACTCAGAGGCAGGTGAGGCGTTCCTGGAGATGGCTAATGCCTTGTCCTCATCAGGAGAGCCCTCTGCGCTGCGTGTCGCCACTGGAGCGCTTCCAGGCCTTGAGACTCACTCTACTGAGGCTGCCTCCGCCCTCTACCCTGGCCCCAGAGGGACCACACTTCAAAGGGAAGGGAAAAAGTCTTCTCTGGGATCCAGAACCTATTTACATGAAGTAAAGGGTCAGAGTCTGAGTGGGCAATTCTGAGCTAGTCACTTGAGAACCCCAGTCAGCTTTGCTTCTCTGCGTGGTAACCCCGCTCCGGTGTGCTGTTCAGTGCTTTGACGATGTTTAACTCTGAAGCTCTATTGAAACTGAGGAATTGGTGTGCCTCAGCAGGCAGTTTCTACCTCCCCGGAGCTGGAGGTCCATAGTCGCACCATCCCGAGACGCTGCTTCCTCCTTCCTGCAGGCCTTGCTGTGGGGGACACCGCGGGCAGGGTCCCAGCATCCCAGGGCTGGGGGCCAGGTCCCAGAGAGTTTAGCTGAATTCAGTGGAGGCGAGAGGGCAAGATACCTGAGGAGATTCTACTGCTCTGCTTCTCTGTTCTAGGAAGGACTTCCACTTTATATCTGCTCGCTTCTGTAATGAAGATTCATTTCATAGTTAACCTTCACATTTAAAGTGGCCATATGTCTCTGGCCTCTGAAGGCCTGTTGATAAATTAATGATGAGAGCTACAAATAACAGCACCTTAGAATTGAAGAAACATGGTGTAAACCAGATAAATTCTTGAAACTGATTATTACATGTGTAAAGATAAAGTTTTTTATACGTAAGTGCATTTACACACATATGTGTCTGGGAGGTCGTGTTATCCCCACTTTGCAGACGAGGGAATTGAAGCTCAAGGCACGTAAGTTACATTCACAAGGTGACATAGTTGGCAGAAAAGCAGAAAAAGGGGGTCACTGGAACCCCAGGCCACCTTCCGGGACCGCGTCCCAATATTTGGTTTCTGTCTTCACTTCTTGACCCAGCAAACCTCAGCATGGCCAGCCCCTGCCCACTTGGTATTGTCCCTCTGCCTGCCCGGGTTGGACTCTTTGTGTTCGTCGTATACGCCGAGTTCATTCCTATCAAAATGCAAGCACCTCCGCTCCTCAGCCTCTCCTGGTCTGAGACGGCCTTGAAAACGTAGATGTAAAATGTAGAGGGTTGTAGGAAAGGCAAACGAGAAACCCTCTTCAGGTCCTGCCGCACGCATGGCCTCTAGGAAAAACAGCAGCCACTTCACGAAGCTTTAAATATGTGCACATCTTCACTCATTTTAGTCCCCAAACAAGCTTCCAATGTCACATTATTGCGCCCCTTTGACAGAGCAGGGAACTGAAGTACAGGGAGGTTGAATGACTTACCCAGGAGCACACGGCTCACAGGCGGCCGAGCTGGGATCGGAGCTCAGTCCCCCTGGTCCCGGTTGCCGCACCCTACGTGGCTCTGCTCAGCAAGTGCGCCTCGTCTTCCTCCTTTCCCTCGCCCTCCCAGCCTCCTCCAAAATGTCCCGTCCTCAACAGGAATTTGACAGCTACTCTACAGCGCCTGGTATTACAGCTTCATGGGTTTGCCTCATTTCTCCAAGTCCTCCAAAATATTTGTGCTCTGACAGCAGCATGATAATCGGTGTAAACCATGCCTGAGTTGGGCAGTGAGATACCGAGGTACTCAGATGGGACTTCATCTAGCCTGAGCAAGCCTTGGACACGCAGCCACTCTGTGGCAGTCCCAGTGAGCTGCCGCATCCTGGCATGTTCAGCCTTGGCTCGGAGCAGGGAGTTTCCTTCCTTCCTAAGTAATGGGAGTTTCTGTAGCCAGAAAGCAGGGATTGACGGTTCAAGGTGAACGCTGGGAAGAAGGAAAGGGAAGGGAACTGCTTCAGCCTGAAGCTACCAAAAGTATAAATTGTACAGAGTATAGGCAAGGGAGCAAGTATCAGTAGAACAGACACGATGTAGGACATTCAAACATAAGTTACACTAAAGGGCACCAGCCAGCCCGCCCCAGATGGGTGGGCATCAGAAGATTTATCTGTACTTACAGGGCAGTCCACGTGCACCATGGTCTCAAAGGCTTGCCCAGAATCTGAACCATCGAAATCATCTCCCGGTGCGGTTGACTCCCGGATGCTTCTACATTGTGGCATGTAACTCAGATACAGGCTCCCACTTCCACTGCTGTTGTCACCGTTGTTAGCAGGACTCGCTGGGAGACTTGGGGAAGTTTGCACTGCAGGCAGTTACACGACAGCTCACATTTAGCGGGGCTTTATTACGTCCGGGGCCTGCCCCAAACACTTCATGCACATTAACTCTTTTATTTGCCCCTTTCAGTCCATGACATAGGGAGAGTGATGAGAACTGCTCTTGGACCTGGGCAAGAGAGGGCCATCTCCCGGACCTTGTGCTTGAGACCATGAATTCCACAGACATACACACAAAAACACATTCATTAAAGTGTCACGGTGAGGCTCCTTGGAGAAATAGCTGGTTCTGGGACAGGGGCAGAAAATACACAAGATGAACCTATAGCATATTATCATGACAGAAAGTAAAAAGATGTTCTAAAACAATGTAAGAAAAAACCCGCCGTACCCCTGATGATGGCCGTACCCCTAAGGGACACAGGGGTCAACAGGAAGGGTTCCCAATGGCCAAAGCTGGAACAATTTGAGCAGCGATTTTTTAAAGTTAGCATTGAATTACAACCCAAAATATAAGATAAACGGTTATATGTCCACGCTGAAATAAATAAGTGATTTAGCAAAGAAATACATGGAAGTAAAGAGACGAACCTCCCATGAAGAAAAATTCCAAGTGATTTATGTAGATACTTGGCCCTCAAGGAGATGGAGCGGAACTCCCCAGCCCTAAAGTGTGCTCACACCAAGTGACATCCCTCCAAAGACTTCCAATATCACCAAATGTGATATTCCGGATGGTATCCTGGAATGTAAATATTAAAGGAGAAACTGAGGCCATCTGAATAAAGTACGGACTCTCATTAGTAAATGTATCAACAGCGGTTCATCAGTGGTCACAAAGGTATCTCACTAATGTAAGAGGTTAAAAGAACAGGGCCAACGGCATCTCTAGAAACTTTCTGTATTATCTTCCTAACTTTTCTGCAAATCTAAAACTATTCAAAAGTAAAAAGTTTACATAAAAAAAACAAGTAAATACCTCAGGGCGGCTTTGTCGCGTGGGAACTAAAGCCCCGCAGAGCCCCTCTCACGGTTACCACCGCGAAGATCCCAGGGAAGGGCTTGGCCCTGCTCTCACCCAGTGGGCGACCTTGAAACCGAAGGTCATGAGGTCTGTGCGCCGTGCTGCTACTGCCTTCAGGGTGGACACGGCCCTGGAGTTGGGGCGGATTTGAGAAGAGATAAATCAATTAGCTGGTCAAATCTTTCCTCCCTGCCGGGATGCAATAGGTTCTTCTGCAACAAAGTATCGTTTCCCGAGGGCGGCAGGCATCCATTTTCTCGCTTCTTTTCATGTTTCAATTTAGAGTTCTCGAGTTATTTGCACATCCACTCGGCGTTCACAGCAGTCGCACACAGCGGCTACGGAATATTCTGCAATGTTAAGCAATTCACATGACTCTGAAATTTGAATGCGTGTTAGTCTAGACGTCACATGCACGAAGCATGGTGTCACCGTGTCATGCTGACAAGTAGAGGAATATTGAATCCCGGAGTGGTGAATGTTTTTCTACCAAATTTTAATTAACCTTTCAATAAATTGAAGTGCAAGTTTATTTAAATAGTTATTAAATGATTAGTACTTACTCAGTTTGCATTTTGCCTTATCAAATAAATGTTTTATTTTGCCATTTGCTTTGGATTTTTCTGTATTTTAGACCATTGACATTTTAGAAAACATTTAAAATATTTTTTATTTTCCAAGTTTACATTTTACAATTTTTTTTACCTTTGTGTTTACATTTCCAACATCCACTTTAGTTTGCATTTTTGATGAACATGAAATATGAATATATGAAAATATGTACACACAGAATAAATTACATTTTATTTATAATTGTTTGGGTCATTATTGTCAATAGAACACAAAATTATGGGAAAATCCGATTATAATAACATCATTAGCAATTTTGCTGAGAAATCTAAAGAATAAATAAACTTTATAGAATAAATACAAAATAATTTATGAATCCACACGCCTTCGTTTTATTACTCACCAGACACCTCTGTTGCACTAACGGCACTCCCAGACCCATGCAGCAATAATTACATTCAGCCATCTTTTATGTTTTGATGTCTTTGCTCATATAAATACCTCTTTACTCATTTTTGGTTTGGAGGTGTATTTGTCAAAGTAGGGGGTGGGAAATGTTTGCTTTAAGAGTTTGCCAATGTGATGTACAACTTTTAAATAGTTAGCCATTTGTGTAAGGGTCTCTATTCATACCCATGCTCTGGCCACGCCCATATCAGGGGCCCAGAGGATGAGGCCATTTTTCAGACCAGAACACTGAGACACAGAGCAATTACAGTGCTGATACCCCACAGCTGGGCACCCTGGTCCAGCTGTATCCGAACAAGGCAGAACCTTGGCTCTTAACCAAGGGACTGCCTCTCTTGCTGGTTGGAGGCAGTGCACGTGTTTGCTGACTCCGGTTGAAACATCTTTCTCCTTGAGAAGGTTCTCAAGGCTTCCTTTTTCATGGGAAATCTGGGTCCAGGGGAAAACACAGAGAACAGCTATCCCGGGGCCTGGAGCAAAGAGTGGGGAACCTCCTTGGCACCCTGATCCTCCAGCCTCTCTCTTTCACCTTGATAAAGGGTTGAGTCCGGTCTGGAACCGCTGTCAAGAAAATGTAAAAGGACAAATAAAAGCTCTGAGAATCAACCTCGAAATGAGAGAAAACATCTCCTTTCTTTCCCCACATGGATCCCTTTGACCACCTCCATCCCCCACCCACCCCCCCAGCCATCGCTCCTGGCCTTCCACGTGGAAGAGGGAAGCAGCGAGGGACCCGGTCTCCACCCCCACCCCTGCTGCCCCCGGTTTCTTTTCCTGACAGCCGGGCAGCAGCAATTGCTGTCAGGCTGTGATTTAAAGCAAGCCAGTGCAAACTTGAACCAACTTTATGTGGGTGATTGATGGGTCGAACTGGATTTTTTCTCCCACTTGCCTGAGATTCTCGCAAGTAGGTATTACGATCCTAACACAGCTAACTAATATCATTCCTTCATCCACTCAACGGCAATGTTTGCCGTCTAGCTTTATAATAAAAGGTATCAATTAGACGTTGTCAATGTTTTCAGAAGCAATGTCTAATTACAGTCACTTGTTATCGGCTATCTTGTTAAAAAATTTGAGCAGAATGAGTAAGTATTCCTGACAAGTTCAATGCATTATTAAAGGTATAATTACTCAGCTATTGCTCGTGTAATCCTGACTTAATTATGTGACTTCAAAATTCATCACTTTTATGTTTATTGAACTTTGATAAGTTCACCCGTATCTGATGTATCCCAATGATCCGTTCCCTTTCTTATTTCAGACTGTATCCTAGACCCGTTGGTTAGAAAGTGAACAGACTTTGGAACACTCTAGACCCAGGACTGTCAGCAACAGCTATCTTGGGAAGAAGGAAGGATATCAAAATGGCCCTTTGTGGGGGACCCCGCCGTGGAGGAAGGGTAAGGTTGACCTAAGAATTGCTTTCAGATAAGCCACAGTCAGTCACAAGCTATCTCCAGAAAGCTTGACCTTCACCACCCTTTACCACTTATGTCCTTTACCACCTATTCTTAGTCCTCAGGTCATGTGGACTGATGACCTCGACAGGCCAGGGCCAACCTGCGGCAGTAGCAGGGCTTTGTTCCCAGTGACTAAAACTGAGAGAACCCGAGTCTTGAAATACTGTTAGGTAGTGCCGCCAACTCTGATTCACACAAATCTTGGGAAAAGTGGCTCCAAGCAGCTTGTGGATAAATGCCACGTGAGGGGCACGGCACATGGAAGAGGATGCTGGGTACAGTCAGGCCGAGTCCCACGCCACGTTCCCCCGACCTTCTCTTGGGGGCAGCGTAAGCCCTTTCTTCCTCTACCTTGGATTGTCACCATGCTTGCAGTCACCATTTCACCTGAGAGTCCCTCTGCCCCCGATAGCACGGCCTAGGTTTGCACTCCTGGAAATAGGGTTGAGCCTCTGACCGACATCCCCACCCCCAAATGCTCTGCTCTCTGTTCCAGGGCACAGCGAGCCCGCCAGGGGCTAAGAGGCAGCCTCCCAACGGCCGCCTTAAATGTCGGCTGGTTTGCACATGCTGCTTGCTTGTCAGAGTGGTGGCCTCGCCCATCATTCGCCTACAGACTCCTCCGGTGGTTCAAAGTTTCTGATCGTGCTCCAGCGTTCCAAAACGATTTCAGCGGTTGCTTTGATGACGGGACCAACACCTAGAGTTCCCTACTCTGCCATTCGGTGGGATATCTCTCTGAGTCAGGTTTTAAAAAAAAATATTCTGACAATATTTTTTTTAATTGGCCTGCATAGACAATTTACATTTAATATCACTTTCGATTGGTTAGGATTTAAGTCTGCCATTTTACTTATTTTCTGTTTGTTTCCTCTTTTTGTTTCTCCCTCTCAGTCCCTTTTCTTGCCTTGTTATGAGCTACTTAAACATTTTTAGTAGGTCATTTTATTATTTATCTCTAGTTTTTTAATGCATCTCTCTTTGTATAGCTTTTTAATGGTTGACATAGAGATCATATTATAGATACTTTTACAAGTTCAAGCGGAATGTAGAAACTTCACTACCTTTAGGTCCTCCTTCCCTCTTTCCTGATATTTTTTGTATTAAAGAAAATCACTGCATACACTGAGAAAATGAAATGGCCCCCTTGACCTCCACCTCCAGGTACTCCTGCCCTGTGTAGTTCTCCCCTTTGAGTGTGGTCGACCCAAGACTGACTTCTACTTAAGGTGACAAGGTGTCACTTCCAAGGGCAGGCTACAAAGGTCGTGTCTTCTGTCTTATTTTACCTCCCCATATTCTCTCTCACGCTTTCCACTGATCACTCTGAGGGAAGCCAGTTGCCATATCATTAGCTTCCCTATGGAGGGGCCCACGTGACTGAAAACTGATGTCTCAGATGATAGATAGACAGGTAGGTAGGTAGACGGATGGATGGCAGGTGTAGGAACTTGTATTTTATTTTGAATTTTGGGAAGGAAAAATGAAAACTTTAGAACCTCAAAAATGTCCCTTTCCTCTAACCCAGCCTTTTAAACACAACCCTAAACTTTTCTAAGCAGGCTAGTAACAGTTTTTTTTTTCATTAATTGCACCACTATTTGTCTCCCCGTGAGGGGCACCTCAGTTCTGCACATTTCAGCAACTCTAAGCAAGACCACGCCCATCATGGGTTTGAAGACAGCGCTCACGAAATCCTCTGACCTTTCCTTTCCCAAGACAAAATGCCCCCCAGTCAACTAATTGTCCCACAGGTACTGTGGTGTTAGGGCCCCGGCGTGGTACCCATAACTGCTGCGGTGCTCGGGATGTGTCCCTGCAGGCGCTGGGGCCCTTGGCTCAGCCCTTCCGGGGCATCTTAACGCTGCAAGAAACAACAGAGGCTTAAAATAAACAAGCGGCCCTAGAAAGAAGGTCACTTTAAAGCACCTGCAAGAAAACCAGTAGGTCAGAGTCTTCTTTATTCATTCCATTTATGAGCATTCATTTCTCATCATCCTCTGCTGGAGCGACTCTGCCCACAGCCTGAGTAGTTTCCTCACCCAGGTTACTGCCTTCCTGAGCACCAGCTGACCCTCAGGAGTCGGCACGCGCAGCGCTGCTGAGCCCGGATGCCGGACGCATCTGATCTACCCAGGGAAACCCAGGGAGGCAAAAATGCGGTCTTTTCCAGGCTTCGAGGCCACCCCGGCAACAAATCCCACTTTGTTCCTGTTCGGAGGAAGACTCTTCAATTAAGTAAAAATTGCTTTTCTGATGGTTTTTTCCCTCCTGCGGGCCATTGGCGGTGCACTTTGAACCAGCTCCCAGCCCCACCTCATAGGAAGATCATCAAGTGGCTGCCCCTGCTGGCAAAAGAGTTGGCCTCAAAAATGGGAAACAACGTAATCCTTTTGTTTTGGACAAAACAGAGGGCAGCGCCCATACGGAAGGGGAAAAGGCTCAGTGGACACAAGCCACCAAAGCCCTCTGGTTAGAAACAGGGAGATCTGTGGGTGCTAAGGGTCCCTTTGTGACCTGGTGGTGGCAGCAGCACCCTTTGTGTCTGAGCCACCCAGATGCTCAGGTGCAACTAAGGCAAGCATGACGAGAAGATAAGGCGGCTGCGGCAGAGCCAGAACTGGAAGACAGACAGTTGCCTCTGAGTTCGGGAGCTACTCTCGGCCCCTGCGGGCTACAGGAAAGTGCCCTTCGATACTCAGACAACCAGCAGATCTGGATTTTGGCCTTTCTGCCTCCTAATGAGAGAGAAGTCCAGAGAGGCTAGCTCGCTCTGCATTACTAGGGGCACGTCAGCTCACGGATCGGGATGAAAGGTAGATGTGGAGAGCTCTTGCAGTCCGCCTGGGTGCCCACAGGGAGGGGCTACCAGAGCAGATCTCGGGCCAAGGTGTGCAGGTGCTGGCAGGTGGAAGTCTTGAGCCCTAGGATACCAAACAGGTAAGGCCCAAAGACTATAAGCAGGGCACTGACGGCATCTGCTACCTTGGGCTGGGTTGAACATAGGAGACCAGGGAAGCAAGCAGAAGCCGAGGGAATCAGGAACGTTGGAGTCCAAGGCATGTGGAGTTCCAGTCGTGTGTGAGGCTCTAAGCCATTGGCTCAGGAACTGACTTGTGAACAAAACGGATGTGTTGGGCATTCAGGAATTCAGTCTGAATATTAGGGTGCACACTCCAATGGTATGCATGTGCGTATAATGTCAACCTATGTAATATGCAATGCTAATATATAATTTAAATAATATTAATGTTATATAAAAGTAATACATTTATAAAATGTTATATATAATAATACAATACTGTACACTCAGGAAAGACACATGAGGAAAACATGTTTGTCTCCTCTGCAGGTAAAACTGGAAGCAGCAAATAAAAAGTCCCCACCTCTGGGCCTGGCCAGGGAGCTCAGCTGGTTGGAGCATCACTCCGATGCACCAAGGTTACGGGCTCAGTCCCTGGACAGGGCACATAGAAGAGGTAACTGATGAATGCATTAATAAGTGGTACAACAAATTGATGTTTCTCTCTCGCTCCCCACCCCCCTTCTCTCAAATCAAACAATTTTTTAAAAAGCCCTTGCTTTTAGCAGGGCACACCCCTGGTGGACAGCCACTTGCTGGGATCTGGGTATTGGCTTCCTCAGTTAAATTGGAACCTCTACGTTCCACTTCAAAAGGCGATACTTCCCTCTGCCTCCATTTTATCCTTTTGAGACATATGGCATTTCCTTCATGTTTTTTATTTTCCCTTGGCTCTTAAGTAAGAATGAACGACTTGGAGTTTAGGGACTCTATTGGCAACTAGTCACCCAGGTGAGTGTATCCTCCTGAAACATAAACAAACTCCGTTTTGCTGCCAAGGTCAAACATTCAGCCACAAGCCTAGGCAGCCCCAACAGCCCCACCCGAGAGCAGGCACTCCCAGTGTGGGAACAGCTGTCTGTGCGTGGACACAGGTGAGCAGATGACCCTCAGGAAAGAGAATCTCATTCTCGCTCCCTTTCCCACGGGGTTCTGGAAATGTCACTTCCTGTGAACCACCTTGCAGTTAAAAGGTACAGGCAGGAAATGGAATGTGTCCAGTTGTCAGCATTTCCGGAGCGCCTACCCTGTGGCAGCTCCCGCCACGGTGACGCCATGGTCTCTGTCTTCTCGCAGCCACAGTCTCGATCCGGAGTCCAGACCTGAGCCAAGGAAGTGGGAGGCCACCCCAAACCGATGCAGCTGCCTCGCAGGCCTGTGACGGAACAGGCCTGTCCCCCCTCAATCTTCCCATGGAGTCCTCGCAGAATCTGCCTGGGATGGTTTCAGCTTCACCTCCGCTAACCTCAGCTTCCACCCACACCCATCTCCTGGCCTCCTGTTTGCCATAGATGATTATAATAACGACCCTAACCAATGGTGTTTTCCTACACGCAGGCCCCAGGTGGCAGGGGTTGCAGCTCCTCCCATTGAGAGGCGGAGCCTACTTCTCTGCCTCCTTGAATCTGGGCTGGCCTTTGTGATTTGACTTGACAAATGGAATGTGACAGAAGTGACATGCGCGTGTCGCGGGCCTTAAGAGGTCTTGCAGCTCCCACTCTTCTCCTCTTGGTACCCTCAGACCACGTTGCTATGGAAAAGCCTGAGATGAAAGACGGCACGGAGAGAGAGAGAGACCCGGCCTTCAGAGGGGTCCCAGCTGACCCACTGTTTTTTGAGGTGGCTTGTTAGGCAGCAATAGATAACTGAAACTTTCCTAAATGCAGAATTCCAGGTTACATGACAAAAACTCCTCCATCTCCCTTTTCCTCTATCCCAGGTGGCTCCCTACATTAGAATGTATCCCAAACCTTGGCCCACCCTCCCCCATCCCAGGAAGATGTCCCTCTTTGCCAAAGATAACCACTCACGATTCCAATCACCAGCTCCTTGCTCTGGGACCTGAACACTCCATTACGGTCCCCTTTGCCAGTCTCCCTCTTCCTAGTGCTCCTGCTCTCCAAAGGTACCTGTTAGTTCTCTCAGATAATCTTCTCTCGACTTCCCTAAGCTACAGTCTCCTTGGCTCCCTAGTCTTCTCCTCACCTTGATGATTTTGAGCGTGGGTTCAGGCAGTCCTGGGTTGAGCCAGAGACCAGCTCAGGTGACTTTGGGTGCATTGTCACGCTTCCCTAAACTCAATTTTCTGGTACCTAAAACGGAGATGGTGATCGCACCTGGGTCCTAGGGGGGTTTCGTTCATCTTCATTTTAATGGGAGACTCATTGAGAAGAAAGAGCCACATGCCCGACATCATCAGTGTCCTCCCGTTGCATTCCCAAAGAGCTAAGATTGCACAACAAAACAGGGTTGGACCACACTGTATCTTGAGTTCCTGCTAAGGCCGTTGTCCTTGATACCCTAGGTGGCACATTGCCTCAGTGAAAGACAGATGCTCTGCTGGCCCAGTCGAATGGCCCGAACACCTGCCCTGAACATGTTCTGTATGGGATCTGCCTCCAGCCAGTGTTTTACAAGCCTGGCTTCAGAGGAGAAGCCTCGCCTCTCTCTCGCATCCTCATTACAGAACTTACCATGAAGCCTTATAGAATTGGGAAGAAGGGAGGGTGGTTAGTAGATGCAAACGAACCCTTGTTGACGGAGTGAATAACTGCCATGTCATAGGCTCGGTCCCCTGTGACACATGAAAGTGTTTACAACATATAAATAAGTCAGGTGAAAATCTCTGCCTCACAGATGTACTCTTCTTTTTGTTTTTACCTGAATTATTCAGTCCTTTAGGGACATGATTCCTAATCTTCACCATATGTCGTGTGGAGGCTTTGGGACACACGATTTCCCTTAGAAAGAGAACAGGAATGAGGACGGGCATGGAAAGCCCAATGCCTGTGCCTGTTTTTCCACATTTTGCTCAAGCTCGAGGCTCAAGAGGGTAGGACAACCTGGGAGAGGGGGGTGGGGGGGAACATTCTTTGCACAGCTGTGTGGCACGTGTATTTCAGGAGGGTGAGCCCGTGCAGACCACCCACAGTCCAGAGCAGAAGCGGAATAGAAACCCCGAGCACCTGGGCTGGCTGAGGACGAGCCAGTTCCCAGGGTTTGGCCCTCACCCCCACTAAACAAATATGGAGCCCTGGCTCCTTTTATTAGGTGAATGGGAAGAGAGAAAATGGAAGTGTAATAGAAAAGTAACTGTGCCCAAATTTTATTTCAGCTACAAAAACACTATTTAATTCCACCCCTTTTGCTCTGCAGCCTGGTATCTGGAATAATGCAAGCAATGATGACGGCCTTAGGTATTTCTTTTAATTATTCCAGCGCTACCTCGCTGCCCAGCCCTACCAAAAGCACTCAGCCACTCCAAGCAAAGCCATTCTAACAATTTCTATTAAATCCTGGCTTCTTCCCAACGGCACACAAATTAAAAGCATTACTGGACGATTCTGGCTCCAGCCCTTGGAAGTGTTGTTCTATAAAGAAGGAGGACGATTGCCAAGGGCTTGTTGGCATTTTCTCGGCCACAGGAGAGGAGCAACCCCTTGGGTTTTGGGGATGGAGAGATTTTTTTCTCTCCCAATTTCCACATATTAAAAAAAAACTTTTCCTTCGACCATGCTTTAAACAGATGTGTTATGTGGAAGGCACTGATGAGGTTTTAAATAGCGTCCATCCCCTTGAAGCCTTGGGGTCGGCCCCTACAGCTTCGTGTTTCTAAGATGTCTCTACCTGTCACCACCTGTTGATCAGTTTCACTCTGTCAGAGAAAGGCTGTCTTGGGAGACCTCACCAAGTAATTGTCTCCTGTGTTTGGGAACTTGAATAAGGGTCTCTGATTCTGTTATGACTTCATAGTCTCTCCCTCTTAGAGACCAGAGAAATCGAAAATCATTGCTCAAGGCTCTGCTCTCCCCATCCCCTGATGCTATACTCTCCCAAGCCCCACCTCCTTACCCTTTTGTACCACAGGCTTGACAAGAGAAAGGAGGGGAGAGGGAGGGTGCCCAAGCACACCTTCAGGAAGGAGAGACCAAGTCCTACTCATCAGACCCAGTGAGAAACTCCAGCTTAGAGATGTGGGAGGCCACCTGGGGACCACACATCCCACCTGTGCAAAACCTGAAATCATGTTTAGATGTTTTGACTCCTCCTCCAGTTCTTTCTCCACTTTCCCGTACCTCTTCTCAACAGGACAGGTGCCCGTTGCAGGTCATGGGGAGGTGAGACAACTTGATAGGGGGAAGGTACAAGCCAGGGTGAATGGAGGCCAGGACCCAGGGTGATGGCAATCCTCACAGACGGATACGGCTCTTCAGTCCCTAGACTTCTAAAGTTTTTTATTGAAGTGCTCTTACCACAGGTGGAGAGCTGCGTGAATTTCCCCCAAACAGAATACACCTATAAACAGAACCCCATCCAAAAACAAAGCATCGTCATCTCCCAGAAGCTCTCCTCATGCTCCTCCCCATCACCACCTGCCTGGTGTCCTGATGGCTAACACTGTAGAGTAACCGCACCTGCTGTTGTGTCTCCTGTCAGTGGCACCACACGGGACACCTCTTTCACGCCTGCCTTCTGTCACGTCACAACATCTCCATTGTCCAGTTCGACCCTGGGCGTGTGTGGCTGTAGACTGTTGAGTCTCATTGCAGGCTATGTGTCTGTTATTTAAAGAGAACCCAGCACAGCCACAGAAACAGTAAACTTCATCGGCTGTACTCTTGAGGGACACTTGCAACCCCAAATATTTTTGATGGGCTTGGTGTTTATTTATGCCTCCAAAATGTTGCCCTGTGCCATCATCAGGCATTTCTTAAAACCTAAACCACCTTTAACATTGTCAAGAGAATGCCATTCTGACAAAGAGTCTTCCCCGCTGCTCCAAACTCTGGGTTGTAGAGGTTGTCTTGGAGTCAGACTGTGGTTTCTCAGTAATTCTCTTATCTCCGAAGGGAGAGGGTTCACTGGGGTGTGTTTTCTGTTCTGGCCATCCTCAGAGGCGAGATAAAGGTTGAAAAAGGTCATTGATTCCAGGGATGAGGAGTAGGTTTCACAAACCGCTTCCTGGGCACTGGGACAAGAAGGCTGCCTCCCAGGTCAGAAGCTATGATCGATTAGCAATGTCTGGCACCGGTTAGCACAAAGGGGAACAGTTACCATCTAATATGTTGTCCAGTCTTCAGTACGCAGACAGGACAGAACTGGGCATGGGCCTGCTCTCACTGTGCGTTGCTGAACAATTATTGAAATTGTAAGTTAATTATAGGACAACCTGAAGATCTGGTAGAACCTCTCAGAAAAAGACTAGTGGAGGCACAAATTGTCCTTCTTTCTTCTAAAAGAGGCCTAGTAGGAAACAAAGCGGGGGAAAGAGAGAAGAGAGTGAGCCTGAGGAGTGGTACCCACCACCGCCCTCCCTGTTTACCAGCACTGGGTCCAGGCCTGCGGCTCTCACAGGGAAGCCAAGCTCTGTGGCCCAGGTCCAGAGACGAAATCACTGCCTGCCTCACTTAAGAAAACACTCTCCTGTCTCCATCAATCAGTGGGCTCCCACTCAGAGGCCCTCACGCCGTTCCCGCCCCAGCAAAGCCCAGATGTTTTATTTATGGGCTGGTCTCTTCAGGAGGGAGCCAAGTCAGACACACATCTTGCTTCCTATTATTCATGAGCCTTACGTAAAGAGAGGCCACAGAGGCAGATGAGAAAAGCCTTCAATCGAATCTTGATGAAATAAACTGATTAGGGAGATTACACCTCCATAATGATGTTAATTGTGCAGATAGGAAATCGCGGAGTTCCTGGCTGGCTCTGGCTCCGCTTCCACAGAGGTATCTTTCAGCATTTCCAGAAACCAAAGGCTGTCCCTGCCTATCAGGTGAAGGGGCTGAGCCACACCAGGAGACCATGGCTTCCCTCCATGAAGACCAAAAGCCTGAGTTCTAAGAGTCTCTTCCTAGTCCTGTTGCAAGGAATAGGTGTGTGTGTCCAGGGCCCTGGAGGAAACTGATTAGTACTGTTGCCGTTGTTATTACTCAGCCAGGAGCGGGGTGTCAGATGACTTGCTAAGGGTCAAGCTTGCAGAAAAATGGGACCCCAAAGTGGACATGGGGTTTCCTGCTCACCCCAAACCCCACATCCGGGCCCAACACAGCTAGTAAGTATTTGTACCAATTCTCCAAGGCCTCTTTCTAAGTGGGAACCAGAATAAAACACATTCATTTACTCATTCCCTGTTTCACTCCACAGATATTCTTAGGAGGTTCCTCCATGCCAGGCAAGAGTGTTCATAGGAGCCGACGAAAGAGACGGCGCTCCTGCCCTCGTAGATCTTGCATTTAGTGCAGGGAGGAGACAGTGAGCAGATGTGCACGTTGGATGGTGTGATGAGTGCTGTGGAGCAAACGCAAGCTGGGCCAGGCAGCTAGGGAGCACTGCAGGGAAGGGAGCCCTTCCCTCAGGGAGGTGATATTTCATGCGTGGTTCTCAGAGGTGTCCCTGCAGAGGTGATACCGGAGCGCAGCTGGCCAGAGTGGAGGTGCCAGGCAAGAGGAGAGCCTGGTGAGCAGGGTTCCAGGCAGAGGGGACAGCGTGCACAGATACCCTAAGGCAGAGAAGGGAGTCGAGTGGGCAAAGACCACCCCCCGGGGGTCAGGGCCGAGTAAATGACACAGGGTTGTATATGATCACTCAGTAAACATCTACCTGGTGGATTTGCCGTCAGATCCCCGCAGGCAAGGACTGCTTCATCATTTACGTTCTTCCCCTGGTAACCATAATCCCTGCCCCAACACGTGGGGTAGGTGTTCAATACACACACGTTGATTGAACGAATTAGTAGATAACTACCGAGGGAAACGAATGACGTGTAAGACTGCCCGTACCAAGGTGGGAGTGGAATGCAGCTGGTGGCTGACAAAGAGGCTGAGACAAAGGCCAGTGCAGAGAGGATCAGGGGTGAGTTCCCAACTCAGGCCCTAGACCAGGTCGCAGAGAAGTCTGTTTGTCCAGCTCCTCCATCTTCATCAGCGTCTTGGCACCTCCACCCCTCGAGATGACAACCTTTAACATACAACAGCTGGCAAAGGAGAGAACATCGGCGGCATTCTCCCTACCTGCAGCGGCTCCTGACACACGTCCTATCAACTTATTCCAAAGGACAGAATTCTACATGTACCCACTGGCGGTAGTAGTGCCATATGGGAAGTTTATGTAGCATGAACGGAGTACATATGTCTAAAGCACACTTCAAAATGCAAATAAAGCAACAATGAGGTGCCACATTAAACTATTAAATTAGTAAAAACACCAAATAAAATGTTTATACTCGATGCTGGCAAGGAGGCTATGAAACTGTCATTAATTACTAGTTGGCAGAGTCTATTCTGGCACTACTTTTTCAGGGAAAAATAAACTTGGCCATAGATCTTCAGAACACTAAAAAGAGTTTGTGGATTTAATTCAGTGATAATTCTGGGAATGCACTCAAAGTACGTTCCTAAGTATAGAAAGACTACAGGGTTGGAGCTGCGCATTCCAGCTTTACTTATAACACTGATAAAAAGCTCGTTAGCAATCCAACCATCTAAAATTAGGGACATGGTTAATTTAATTTAAGTTGATATATACAGTCGCTGAAATTGTATGCAATAACAACAGTGAATGTTTCTAGCTAAAATGGGAGCACAGGCACGTGCTCGTAACACATGAAACTAAATGAATGGATAGGCGGCGATTCATGCGTGATATTGCAAGACCACGTTTGAATAGGGAGGGGCGAGACACAGTGTGAATATGCAGAGATGAAAGTCACTTTGTTTGGCTAGTGGAAATACATTTATTTTTAAAAACGCAAATGAACTCTACGTTAAGCACTGGTGCTACCACAAGTTTCTGCCTCGACCTGATATAAACTAGAGCAACAGGGCGAGGCAGGACATTAGGTCAAGACAGGGGCTGAGGCACAAAGAGGGTCAGAGGTTGGCCCCAGGCTCACGCTGAGACTTGCAGGTGGATTCCATTGTGCCAATGGATCGACGTTCATGGAGGTTGTCTTTTTTTTTAAAATTGCAGATGTCAGATTGCAACTTCCTCGGTAATCAACTTCCTTGGTAATCTTGATTCAGTGAGGCAAAGGGAATTTATGTGGTCAAACATCTCCCAGGTGATTTTTTGACGAGCCAGGGGTGGCAACCAGGAGCAGGAGCAGCGGAAGCAGCTGTCGGAGCTCCAGGGCCCCCCGCAGACCTCCTAACACCAAGGGCGCCAGTTAAGGCGGCGGTTGCATGCTCAGGGCACCGCTCCAGCTGCTCTGTGTGGATGACTCCTACTCATCCTCCCCATCACCTGACGGAGTAGGAGCCACTATCATCCCACTTTACAGGCCAGGAGACTGAGGCATGAAGAAGCACAGAAGCATGCAGATTGCCACAGCCTCTTTACTCTTTAGCTTGTACAACTGCACCTTCCTGCAATACGAGGGATGTGGTATGTTCCCACGAGCAAGATCAGGCACGATGATTGCAAGCCGAAGAGCCATGTCCGCATGTCTGGGCCCCTCTACCTGTATTTGTACGATTTTTCTTGACCCGGCCCCTCCCCTGCTCTGCCTCACAGCCTTCCCTTACCCAAGGTCCCACATAGGACCACTGGATTTTGAGTGAGCAAAGGGAGAATAACTCGCACACTGGATCCTTGGGAAAGCATGCGCAAGGACTGTGGACCCTGGGATGTGAGAGACGAGTCCTCAGCCCCGTCCGTGCACGGTTTGTTACAGCCAGAGTGACATGCTTTCTCGTGCTCGATGGCTCTCTGTGGCTGAAGACTGATTGCATGCAAACAGTTTCCGCAGCAATTGGCATGCACTTTAACAAAAATCCAGTGTGGCCCAAGGCAGGCTAATTGCTTCAGAGCGCAAGCCACGTGCTCTCGGTGACCCAGTGGCCCCACGGAGCTCCCAAGGTGGGCGTGAGCTGTGCACGCCTTTTGTCACACACACCCAAGAGCTTGCTTAGCACCAGCAGGTGAGGGGGTTCCAACGTTTCCAATCCAGGCAGCAAACGGCCTTCATGGAGGAAGTTACTCGTTTGTTCATGTGTTAAGTTCCTTCAACAGAAACACAAGGATTGCGCTCTCTGGGCCTGGTGTGGTGATGAGAACAGGCAAAAAGAGGGACAGAACTAACAGGGTCCCTGCCCTCCCACGGCTCACAGCCCAGCTGGTGGAGACAGGAATTTATTTAAAAATCATGTAAAAACCTTATAATTACAGACAAGAGGTGAGTGCTATAAAATGGTACGAGCATGTACAGGGTTTCCTGACCAGTAGGTTCCTTATAATTCTTACAGCTCTTGATGGGCGGGAGCTGGAAACAACACAATCAAATTTCCGCTTTGGAAAAGATGGCTCTGGCCGCTTTAGTGGGAATGGATCTGGGGGTGGGCGGCGAGAGTGAAAAGTGAACAGGAGTACGAGGCTGTCCTACTCTTGTGGGCTCAGGAGATGGGAGCCATGCCAGGACAGGGGCTGTGGGCACAGGGACACGTAGATGGTGACAACAGGTAATGAACACCAAGCGGGCAGGACTTGGCAATGAACTGGGGTGAAGAGGAGAGTGTCTAACTTCCTGGGGTTACAGTTCACCTTATGCGGAACCCCAGCCAGAGTAAATAAGCACTCACAAAATTATCAATGACTGACTTGTATATGATTGTTCTTGAACTTTGGAAGCTTGGGGACCAAGTCCCAGATAATTGGCCCTCCATTAGTAGGACCAAGAGGAATTCCTGGTGTTTTTTAGCCTCTACACCATTTTTTGGTCTGGAGGTACTGAGGCAGGGAAGGAACGAGAGGAGTTGGTTCAAGAGGAAAAGGACCTTTCCGTATCCTGCAGGACCACAGAACAGAAGGTGGTGGGCGGTCTGCTGTGTGGGGTGACTGAGCCCCTGGGCTAGATGTCAGAGGTGGGTTTCGTTATGTCACTACCTACAGAAGTATAACCATGAATGGTACTCTGACTAACCTCCTGACTGGCTTTGAACCTGGCATTGCAGCAGGAGGGTCCTCAGGGCCACTTAACAGCCACCGGCGTTGAAGCTGATCCAACCCAGGGACTCTGGGGAATTGTAAAGAACAAGCGAGCACACAAACTTCCATGCTAACAAGGTTGCAGAAAGCTGGGGGAAGGTCGACTTGTCCTCCTCCTGCCCCCCACACTGGGGAAATGGTCTCAGGGCTGCTTTACAAACAGAGCCCCAGGGGCTGCTCAGAATAAAAGCTGGTTACAGAGTTTGAAAGGTCAGGTTCCGCCACTCACGATGGCTTGCTTGCTCAGGGCACACTCACAGTCACCGAGGACAATGGCAATGGGGCAGGCTGGCTGGATGGACAGAATAAAACCCTAGGGAGAAGACCACTGGGAAATTTATCGGGATCACACCTGCCAAAGGGCGGCCTCCCTGCCCATCCCTCCCCTCCAGCTGCTCTGGCTCCAGCGGTACCATGGATTCACTCCAGACCCAGACCCCAGCGAGGTCACAGGACGACTAAGATCCAGGACTTCAAAAGTCACCACAGCTTGGTGCTGGAACCTTGGTGACCAGGAAATGCAGATTGTTGGGTGGGACGGGCCAGAGCCAGTTCTAAGCCGAAATCTAGAATCTGCATTTTTTAACAGGACACCATCTGTGGCCAGTGGGTCACTGCTCTGAGAAATGCTTCTGAAGAATCTAGAGACATTCGTATTAACCTCTACAGCGTTCTTTGAGAATCCACCGAAAGCTATGGACATTCTTTGGAAAAACACACACGTGTATTATTTACTAGATTTTGAACAATTTCGGAGGCTGACAGACTGTACGGAAGCCTAGTCCTTGTATCTCTGAAAAAAATTTGGGTAATTGAAGGTGGAAGACAGAAAGAAAAATGGAGAGAGAGGACCGGAGGCATCACCTTTGGGTGATGTCTCAAAGGAACAGGGCCCCAAGGCTTCGAACCCTGCTCTTCCAACCCCACTCATGCTGGGTACTTAACTTCCAACAACAGGAGCCTGGACCCGGAAGAAAGGAAGTTTAGTGAAAAGCAGGTACCTGGCTTCCTGAGCTGAGGGTGATGACTTGGGCAGGATGGGCGGAAATGTGCGTCTACGAAAAGGAGGAGCTGATAGACCGTAGGTGCCTGCAGTGGTTTCAGAGCTGGAAAGAGGGAGCAGGTAGCAGCTTTTAGCAGCAAGGGCATCCCACCTGTGACTGCTGCATCAGGGCTCTGTCCTTCGTTAGCCGTGGGTCCCCAGACAGGTTACTTGATCTCCCTAATCCCCAGCTTCCCCTCATTGGTAAAATGCAAATGATAACATCTCCCAGGGTTTGTGAACATAAAATAAGATAATGAGATTAAAGCACTTGGCCTAGTGCCTGGTGCAGGAGAAGGGGACGGGCTCAGTGAACTGCAGTGGTCAACACTGTCTGTTTCTTTTCTAGAAATTCAGACTGCCCTGGCCTCTTCCACTGAAAAGATGGTTTCTCGTCCATCTTGGTATCCTAAAAAGACTTGATAGTTCGCAGAACAGGAAGTAGATGTTGGAAGGGAAGAAGGCAGGTAAAGAGAGACCGTGAGGAAGCGAATGAGTAAACGACAAGCATTCCGGGAACCTGATCTGGGATCTTCATTTGGGGCATCCCAGTACAGATCCTTTAGTATCACCACCATTCCAGATCAGAATTAGATTTTCTAAGCAGACCCAAGAGTACTTTTTTCAGGTCTTTCATTTGCCAAACATGTGCCCAGAGCTTACTGAGCCAGCCGCTTCGGGGAGCCATTGACTGTATTTCAGGGGAGGCTGCTCTAGCCACCGTGGAGCCTGCCTGTCTCAGTTTCCTGCCATCCACAATTAAGTGGGCATTGTTAATTAAATGATCATCGCACTTCGTTGAGAGTCAGATAATAGTGATTTTAACGGACTTGAATTGCTTTTGGTAAGACTATGCAGCCACTGGAGAAGCAACCTTTCAGCCATATTGCTAATCGAATTCGATTGTATTTGTTGGAGTGGATAAGAGCAAAAATACCAATACCCGGACTTTTGTTTAAACGCTGTGGAATGGATGTAGCGTGAGGGTGGGAGTTAGTTATCCAGAACCGGCTTGGTTGGGATGGGGAAGGAACCCAGAGGCCTGGATGTCAGGATTGGAGAAAAACAATCTGAATTTTCTAGCAATATGCAATGTGCACTATATCTCCAATCAAATCCCAGCTAAACCATGTCATAACTGCCAGTGTAAAAGATGCCAAGGCCTGGGCTCATGGATTTCGCTAATGTCAGTTACCCATTCCAGAAGCTCAAACAGATTCTCCTACCGGAAAGGAGAGAGGAAAAGACCAATGGGACTTATTTGAAGTCAGAGTGGAAGGGTATTCCAACGCAGGGGTTCACAAACATTCTACAAGGAGCCAGAGATTAAATATGTGAAGGTTTCTAAGCCCTAGGATCTGCTCAACGCTGCTGTTACCATGTAGCCGTCAATAAACGGATGTGGTGACGCTCCTCTAAAACTGTATTTACAAAAGCAGGCAGTGGGCTGGATTTGGTGGTCACAGGCGCTAGGTTAAAGGATGATGGTTTCCCAATAGTTCATGTGGTAGAAACAGACAAGACACAAACTCACGAAATAGCAACTGGTATTGGATTAATGGATGAAATTGATTTGCAATTCCCCATCCATTTTAAGCACTTAAATAAATGAGTCTACAAGTTTTTTCCCTTTGTGCTTCAAATTTCAAAAATAAAAAAATCAGGACAGAAGAATTCAGAAGTGGAGATGAAAAGAGAGCTTTTATAAAAGAAAACACAAATTCGGTTGCCATTTGGGCATATTTCCCTCCAACCGGGTTTCAGAGGATGATTAACATAACTGTACACAATTTTTAAAGCTTCTTCCTTTACTTCACATTTCTGCGTCTCTATATAACGTTCGAGGTCCTCCTTTCAAGTAGCCGTATAATGCTCTTTTTACGAACGACTACACGGTTTATTTACTAAGGCATTCCGCTACCAGGTGTTTTGACTGATTTCTGTTCGTACACCATTAGGCAGCTCTGGGGTAACAATTTTGTCTGCATTTGGGGTTTTCAGGGTAGATTCCCTGAAGTTGAATTACTGAGTCAAAGGACTGCACTATTTTTATAGATACCGATAAAAATACAAAATTGTTTCCCAAAAGTATATGCTAATATGACCTGCAAATGGCAGAAGTCTAAGAGGGCTATTCCAACTAGGATGTCTAGAGTTATGAAAATTATTCTGTTAGTAGTTTTAAGCTTACCTGCTGTGAGGCTCTGGCCTCATCCAAATCCGAGAAGTTAGCAAGCTCTTCCCTGGGGGAATGGTAAACCCAGCTTTGCCTTAGAACCAACCCTAAATCGAATGCAGTCCACAGATGTTTGCTGAGTGTCTGACCTCTTCCGTACCCCTCCTCAGCCTCAGAGAGACACTGGAAATGCCTGGTCAGTAGGATGGCCCCACCAAGTGGAGGTGGGGTGGCTTTCGTAATCCAACACTGAATCCAGGGGCTGGGCAGGGAGAGAGAAGGGCAGGAAAGAGCACTACAGCCTCACTGTAGACCCCACTGAACACCAGAAAGCAGGCACACGTTCTAAATTGAAATTCAAGCTTGGGGGCTGTCATAGTTCCCTAGGGATCCTGTAAGAGAGTGCCACAACCTGGGTGGCTTAAAACAACAGAAATTTGTTCTCTATCATTCAGAAGGCATGAAGTCTGAACTCGAGGTTCAGGCAGGGAGGAATCAAGTGCCCTAAGGAAACATCCTCCCTACCTTCATTCCTTGGCTTATAGCGTCATCAGTCCAACCTCCCCACCGTCTTCTTCCCTCTGTGCCTGGATCTCCACATCTCTGCGTTTTCACACGGCTTTCTTGTAACGATCCCAGTCACTGGATTTGGGACCCGCCTAATTTGGTATGATTACATCTTCAAAGACCCTATTCCCAAATAAGATCACTTTCACAGGACCTGCAGGTTTTCGGTCTTGAACTATTGTTTTGGGGGATGCAATTCAAAGGGAACGGAGGGAACGTGTATTTGGTGGGTAGGAGGGTGGGTGGCCAAACCCGTCTGTCCACTTTGAAACATGAGTTTGACCATATTCTTTATCTGCCTTCTTTCAAGTCCTACCTATTGGTACTAGACCAACCACAAACTATAGAATTAAGTTCATTAATAGTAATTATTCCAGCGCCCTTTCCCTTTGTTTTCTGTAAAAGCTTCTTAGCCTACAGTCCAATGAACTCAAGGAAAATGATGTGACTTGGCCTTGGAAATATATTCCTCCGGCTGCCAGGATGGATTTAGCAGACTCGGAGCTCCGTTCGTCACTCCTTCCACAACTGCCTCTGTGCCCAGAGTGCACCGACAGTCCCTGAGTTATGAGGGGCCATTCGCAGGCTGTGATGGATTTGATTGTTTTATGCACTGACTTAAGATCTCATTTCCTGCCGCATTCACAAGTGCTTTCTGGGCTGCTGCAGGGGAACCCATCGTGTTGGTTTTGTGGGTCCCCTGCCTCCATCCCGCTCCACCAGGGATAAGGTTGCCGAGTTCTGAGTTTCCTACCTGAGCAAAAGCCTCAAAAAGCTTAAATTATTTAAACTTTGCCAAAGGTGGTTGCTGTATCTCCTGACCAACCTTCCTGAATATAGACATAGGCGTATATTTCCTTTCACTCTTATGTTTTGGTTGAGTTTCCCTGAAATACTCTGCCAAAGGTGTGACATCGAGGAACAGACCGATCTTTTAGGCAAATAACAAGCTCACATCGACAGAGCACCCCGGATGGGTTTGCAAAAGGAAAGAAATGTTCTCTGCCGGAACTCCGAAGGAGGCAAATTCTCTGCAGTTGTCCCAATGTTTAAGGAATTGCTTGGTTATTTATCTGATGGCTTCAGCCTGGATCTGTGTGTTTCATGATCATGCAGACAAAAATCTGTTGTGTTTCCCCCATGATTAGTGTGGTACAAGCAACACATTTGCCCAGTTCCGAGTGTATCACACTCGTCTTCACCCCAGGAATGCTTGTCTTCCCACTCGGAGTGTGGGTCCCACTAGGCCAGGGTCCAGCTCGGCCTGGTTTACTGCTGAATAAATGAGACTGAGCTGCAGGGCCTGGTTTATGGTGTCTCTTCCACATCTATGCCAGGAAGACGTGATTAGTACCCCCAGCTAGAGAGGTTAGCCACAAAGAGGGGAGAAGAGCCCTGTTTCTCTGAGGCAGAAATTAAGAAGGTAAGGATGAGCACAGAGTAGTCATTCTCAATGTGTGGTCCCCAGGCCGGCTACCAGCCGCAGCATCACCTGGAAATGCTTTAAAGATACAAACTCTCTGTCCTTCCTAAACCTCGGGAATGAGAAACCCTGGGGACTGGCCCAGCCGTCTGGGTGTTAGCAAAGCTTCCCAGTGATTCTCATGCTCCTTTCAGTTTGAGAAAGACAGATAAAGACGCAAACCCCACACGGAGAGTGAGGAAGGCAGCTCTTACAGTTACCCCAACGACTTTGAGACAAGAGGATGCAAAATGTGTTAGGAGACAAGTGAAGTTTAAGCACGCTCAAGCGGGAGGCCGAAAAGTGGCTTTGGGAGAAACGCGGGGATGCCCTACCCCCACCCCAGCAGCCAGAGAAAAACAACGACCGAGTATCATAAACACGATAACTTTGTCAAAAGCACAT
>PVKM010015203.1:0-28151 GCA_004027735.1 Carollia perspicillata | reverse complement strand
GGGGAAGAGCACTTCAGAAGGGAAGGAAATTTGGGAAGCAGACCCTGAGCAGGACTTGAGTTTATAGCACTTAGATTTGCTGCCAAAAAGAGCCTGGGCTTTACACTGGAAAAGGCAAGAATAACTTTAAGACTCATTAAGAATAACTTGAATACTCAGCAAGTTTTCGATGCTAGAAAGGGAGGAAGGAAGGAAGGAAGGAAGGAAGGAAGGAAGGAAGGAAGGAAGGAAGGAAGGAAGGAAGGAAGGAAGGAAGGAAGGAAGGAAGGAAGGAAGGAAGGAAGGAAGGAAGGAAGGAAGGAAGGAAAGGAAGAGGTTTAGAATAAAGGTGAACCCATAAAGTTATGAAATATTCTTTTTTTGCACAGATTGGATTTGTGGTTATTTATACCAATTACAAATATTTGATCACAAAAAATGGGAAATAATATGTTTAATGAGAAAAGTAGTTTCAAACAGTATGCATAGCATGATCCCCTTTTTAAATATAGGTGCTTGGAAAGGAAAGACCGGGCTGCATGCTATGCCATTAAGAGTGGCACTTGCTTTCGGTGGTAACATTATGGGTCAGTATCTTATTTTAGTTTTTCAGTCGTATTTTCTAATGTTATTAATGAGGGTTTGTTTATTCTAAAACAAGGAGAAATTGTGTTTAAAAAAAAAGAAGAATGGCCAACAGTGTCGAAAGCCTCAAAACGAGTGACTTCAGTAAGGACATAAGAACTGTATGAAATCAAGGGCAATTGAATCTGGCCGGTGGCATACTCATCATTCGGCCATAGAAGAATGATTTCTTTTCATTCCAGTATCACTGGTTTTAAAGATGGCCTGGATACTTATAGTTATGTCCCCTGTATACACATAATAGAGGACATGTGTCTCATTCATTTCCACACTGCGCCCTCCTCTGAGGAAGAAGCACATCCCTAGGAGTTTGTCCTCATTCTAATGGGAGCTGCTAACTGACGAGACACAATTTCATCACAACACCGCACTTTGTGTGGCTACACAAAGACTTACACGAGAGAAATTATAACCAGCTTCTTCCCTGCCTGCCTCCTAGCAGACCTTCTAGGTCAGATGCAGAATTAGGGACTCATTTAGGGCTGCTACCTCACAATTCATTACTTTGCTTTCATTTTACATTTCTGTCAGGCTGTCACTGTATATGACAGGTTAATGATGATATAGTTACTTCTGAATATTTTTAGATATATTCCAGATTGTAGAATAAAGCTTTCTAGAGATGTGTACAACACAGCAGGTGGTTGATATCCAAATTAGTTACAGCTGCCACATTTAAATAACAGGAGAATAAATTGAATATATAATTAGATAATTGTATATATATAGATGAATACAATATATCAAATGATGATAAAAGAATATAAACCTCGCAATGTCCTATTGGGTCATTGGTTTTACTATTATCCCACAGTTCTAGTTCCTATTTCTAACCTAAAAAGAATGATTTCAGAGTCCTTGAAAAAAAGACCTTAATACACAGGATCCCTAATGCATAATGCAATGCCAGAGAAACAGTGGGCAATCAATAAATGTTTCTGATGCTGACAGTAGAACCAAATTTAGGTAATAAAGCTTTATAAATCTGAACACACATACATTTCTTAATAAACACTAAGGATGTCTCTGGTCCAAGATGAAGAAACAGACCAGTCTTCTCCAGCTTCACATTAAATATTTAGAGAGTCTTCTGACTCTGGGACACCTGCTAAGCCATGATAAGAATAATGCACTCTGGGCTTTTCAAAATTGTTTGACCCTATGAAACATTAAAGCTGTTTTATTCTCAGAGGGTTCTCTTATAAAGAGAGTAAAAGCAACCTCATTCCTCTTGCAGAGTAACCGAAAGGGAAATCTTACATCAGCTTGCTAAACTTAACAGTCCAGTTAGGCTGGAAAGGCGAAATGCAATGTCCTCTAGGACATCCACTACCTTTCTGGAGGGCGAGATGAACAGTTCTTTCCTGATCACACATAATAAAAGGTCACTTGAACAGCACAAATTAAAAGGTGACTAATGATTCTTTGGGCCTGAAACCCCTTTCCACCGCCTACTATAAACCAAGTCATAAAATCCCAGAGCCCGAAGGGACCTCGAAAGCATCCTACCTGACAACGTCATCTAACAGATGAGGAGAAATAAAATGATGTGTCTTGAGTCACTACAACAAAAGTGAAGCAATGGCATGGGGACGAACATTCAGACCTCCAAACTGCCAGAAAACTGCTCTCCACGTTATTGGGGTCACCTCCCCTTCCTTCTGGCATGTCATTCCCACCCTTGTGATCACTAGTGAATAAAAAACAAACTCAAGAGCACAACATCTGCTGTAAAATCATTTCAGAAGCACATTAACATAGATGTATTTATATCACAAGCTGTCGCTACTGTGCATCCACAACGCGTGCCTTCCTAGTTCTGCTCACGCACTGCACCCCATCTCTCCAAAGCCACTCCCCCGCCCTGCTTCCAACAGAGACCCCACCCAAGCGTTAGCACTCAAGTCAAATACGAATCACCCTTTCATAACCACCTCCGACCAGAACACATTCTCCCCACACTGGACTCCTATAATAACATTCACACATAACATCATTTTCCCACTCAACCACATAAAGTTTTTTATTATTTGTCTCTTTCGTGTTTCAAGATCTTGTCTCCCAATTAATTCGTGCATTCTTGGGAGGGCTGGCCCATGTACCCAATTTCATTAGAGTCCTCCATAGAATCTCATGTATACTTTTGAATGAAATATGTTTAATGCTCTCTTTCCACGCAGAATTTAAAGCGATAATAAATACCTGCTGGGTTTAACCAAAGGTGGGTCCAGGTGCAGGCATTTCTGCGAGGGAGCGGTTGAGAGTGGTTGACAGGTGCAGCATGACGAGCGGGGCCATGAAGGCCCTGGGCCTTCACCTGCTGCACAGCCGGGCGAGGCCTGCCGTCCCATCCACAGACAGGCTTCCCCTGAAATCCCTCTGTGTTTTATTTCACATAGAGTGACACCATGAAATCTCCAATTGTGACATTTCAGAAACCAGTGGCTCCCAGGTATTAAGAGCAGATGCTTCGCAGCTCACTCAGGTGATCTGGACGCACCAGGTGATGGAGGGCCCAAGGGCTTGCTCTCCTTATTTGCATCTCGGAAAAAAACAAGTCGCTCTGGTCTGCAGTTTAGGACTTACAATGCTCATCGTGTCTTGGGCTTATCTACATCGCATCGTTTCAAATACAGATAATATCACTGAGGCACAAAAAACAGGATATATTTACGAAATTCCTAAATTCCCACCTTTGATTGTTAATTTGCTACCAAATATTGATGCACTGTATCACTTACTTAATATATCTTCATTGCTACTTAAAAAAAGTCTTATTCCCATGAAAGCAAATTAAATAAGCATTTATCAAGATACTTCTTTTTAAAAAATATAATTATAATTAACTGTCATCAGCAAAATAATAAAGTGTTTGGCTCAGCCGGTTTACTCAGTGCTATTTTTTAAACCTATTAATTTTTCCTCAAGCTTTCAGAATGCTACCTGGTCAAGTAGATCATAATTCTAAATATTGTGCTTTTAGCTGACTTTTAATTAAAACCTGTTATAAAATCATGGCTATTTTTCTTGGCATTCATAGATACATGTATTCATCAAAATGGATGAAATGTGCAATTTAAAAACATAGTGTGGCTTATGATATCATATACATTGAAAACACAGAATATACCCTTTCACTGGTACGATATGCACATCTCTTAGCAGTTGTCAACGTCAGCAGTTGCAAGTACACACACGTTCCCCCAGATCTCGCCAACCTGAAGGTGCAATCAAGTCCCAAAGACACTACAGAAACAGCCACTGCTTGAACTTCCGCCCCATCTAAAGTCACCAGGATAAAGATTTCCGACCATAATGGGATATGAACCCAGGCCAATTTACTCTGCCTGGAAGCAGAGTATGTCCCACCCCAAAACACAAGAGTCTAACAAATTGATGAACAATTAAAGCAATTTAGATCTTTATTGTGGCCTCTTAGAAATATTCAGGATATGCGGAAAAACTTAGCTTCTTTCTCCATCTCTCCTGCAACTTTCCCAGACACAACAGCCTCCCCATGGTCTCTCTCATGCCTCTTCCAGTCCAGCTCTCCTCTCTTCCCTCCCCAGCCCTACCTGGAAAGGCTCTTTATTGTAACAAATCAACTTCGGCTCCCAGACACTCCTCTCATCTATTAGGTTCTCCAGTTCTGTCCAACAAAGGAAGGCCAGACAACCCACCCAGTTCTGTGTAGGATTCTACATGGGTGACAGGCACCAATCACTTTCTCCTCCCCTGTCTGCAGCCCAAGTGCTGACCCTGACCTGAGCCAGTGATGCTCTAGCCATCGAATCAAAACAAAACTCATCTTGCTTCCCCATGCTTCGACAGCTTCCTCCCATCACCAATGTAGTAAGACTACAAAGTAGAACCCCTTTTGCTCCCAGGAGCCCACAAAAATCTTTGAAATATTCTTCATCACAGCATAGCCTTCTCTCCAAAGAGCGCTAGTACCAAAGGAGGGAGAATGCAGAGAAAGGGTAAGGAAAACCTCACACAGAGGATGGTACTGAGCAGCCCAATTTTCTGTTCTCATACTGACCCTTTGGCTTGGACCAATCCTTTTCTACAAGGCTTCTAAACAAAGCCCCAGGAACATATACTGAAGGGCTTTAAAATGTAATGCAGATAGTCTTTGACCCAATAATTACATATACGAACTTAAATTTGCACAAAGACATTCATAATATCCTTATTGTTTATCTAAAAATGTACAAACAGCCAAAATGTCCAACAAAAGGAAAACGTTCAGCATGGCACATGCATAGAAACAGTACGGAGCTTTTTCAAAGAGATTGATCAAGTGGTTCGAGGAGGCATGCCCTTCTCCCAAACAAGCTGGAAATACAGACATACCATAGAAATTCCTTTCATGAAGTTAAGCTATGTTTGATTAGTAAAAAATACAGATTGGTAAGAAAAGATTTGTAAAAGTTAAGGTACTAACATCGAACATATACTTTAAAATATAAGTGAAATGCAAACGTAACTTCAAATATAAAAGAAAATAGTCATTAAAGTACCTTTTAAAAAAGAGAAATGAGAGGAAAAGAAATCGATATGCCAAGTCCAGGCAACTTTTTCAAGGAATTGTACTGTCAAGGGGGCACAGACATAGAGTGATAGCAGAAAGGGAAAGTAAGTCAAGAAAGGGTTTTTCTCTTAAAGATGAAAACTGTCACACCACACTTACAAACTGGTGGGAATGATACAGTAGGAAGAAAATACTGAAGATGCAAATGGGATACTGCAGTGGCAGAGAATGCCAGGAAATAGAGGGAACGGAGGAGCCAGAGCCACAGTGAAGGAGCTGGCTGCCGGGGGACGCAGGGGGAGGTCATCTACAGGCACTGGAGAGAAATTAGACAGGAGGGAAGACGTAGGCAGGTTTGCTGATGGGAAAAGGGAGCAGTGCTCATCGGAGCACTTCTGTCCTCAGCGGAAAATAAGGATGAGATAAGCAGTCCTAGATGTTTAGAAAGAGAGAATGAAGTGTGAAATCATCACCTTGGAGAGAAGGCACTAGAAGGTAAAATGAATGTACTAGAGAAACATCATGGGCTTGTTGTGTAGGGCTGAGTGCTCACCTGAGACCTGTGGTCATAAATCTAAAGGGACCCGTAGGCCCAGCTGGGTATTTCCCTCGGCCACAGTCAGCTATCTGCTTCTGGTCATGAAATGGAGTGGAGTTATGTTTAACAGGGTGAGCATTTGGTCAGGTAAGAGAAAAGCAGGGCAGTTGAGGGTGTTTGCAAGGGGGTGATTAAAGGCTACTCTGACTTGAAGCTAGACAAGGAGAGAAATGAGGACATAGCCGAGCGTGGAAAGAAAGAACCCACAGAAGTGGAAGTGGGGGATGGTCGATGGATTAAAGGTCCTGCTAGGGTCAAGGACAAATGAAGTGGGAATACTTCAGAAAAGTGAGTTAAAAGGCAGGACATGATGGCTCTACATGGGATGCTTGAACTTGACGTTTTGGGGTGAGACCACTATTGCCATAAACAGGGTTTAGGGTGTGACCTTGAAAGTGGGTGATGAGGAGGACAGGATCGTAGGAGGCGTAGAAGTCAAGGCACTGACTGGCCAGGTATGGATGGATTGTCTAGGCGGTAATTATCAGAATCTGAAAGAAGTTGTTGCTTTGCAACCTCCTTGAGAGCTTCCCGGTATAATCGGAAACCTGCCCCAATATGTGGAGGACGGGGAGAGACTGAAGAAAAGGGCAGACCACCCCAGATTGGTGGGTGACAGGTTCCATAAGCAAGGGAACTTGCTTACCCAGCTTGTCTTAGGTGGCCACGAGACATTTTTCCACACCTACTTGCTGGTACCTTGGAAGTTTATGCAGAGGCCCTAACAGGGTTCAGTCACATACCCAGTCTCATTACCACATTCCTACCTCAAGGCTGTGTCCTTGGGCAGCTTCTGGCGCAGGGAAGGCCAGCAGAGCACACATTCCAAGCACAGAGGAGGGGTGGGGAGCCCCCAAGTACCCAGGCCCAGCTCTCAGGTCAAACCTGGGATCACATCATCCTCATGGCCTTCCTAGCAGGAACTGCAGTAGAGACGAATACTTTAGCCGGAAGCTAAGTCTTCAGTAAATGATCAATCTGTCGGTTTGTATGTACTAACTGGCTTACATGATAAACTCTGCTATTAAATGATTAGTTTGCTGAAAACAGGAACGGTTTGTTTTTATTTTTTCTCTTTAGTGTATTGAAGAATATCTGGAACACAATAGCAGTTTGGTGGGTGTTTGACAGTGCACCTGCCACACCTCCCACAGCGTCATTCTCCCCTCTGCCCACGGTCAAACCAGCAGGACGGCCACAAAAAGAAGCAGAGTAAGACACAGAGTGGGGATAAACAAAGACACATGAGTGACTGAAAAAGGCTTAAGAAATTGGTGCGGCTTTCAGCAAACTCCACTTAACTGTGTAGCCACCTTTTACAGGAGAGCGCGCTGCAGTCCCCATGGTCCTCCTCTGCCTTCCACTGAGCGTGGGTCCAACCTCTATTGTCCCTCACAATTCAGCCCTGGTCCCCCACCTTCATGTCTCACACACACACACAAATTAAAGCCTAAGGCTAACCAAATTCTCTTTCCTCGTAGGAGAATTCAGCTTCATTATTCAAATGTGCCTTTTGCAATCTCGCCTCCCACTCCAAGCACCTTCCAGCTCAGGGGAGTGCACTTCTGTCTCAGACCAGCGATATCGCAAAACCTCTCATGGGTGGGCGGTCAGAACCCACCCTGGCTGATCAGCGTCTCAGCCCAGTTCTGCTCTCTTCCCTTATCTGGGCCCAGGAGAATCACAGCAAGACTGAGAGGAAAGTCACACCAAGAGCCGCAAGAGGGGCCCATCTGTAAGGGCACTAAAAGAACACTGAGATAAATGGTCAAATGTTAAATCCATCCTCTGTTGAAAGCCTATAATGTCCTCAAGTTAAACGGCCCACTCTACTGAAGACCTCGCTCTACTGAGTATATTTTTAATGAACATTTGAAGCTGTAGGCAGATAAAAAGTCAGTTGCCATCCGCTGAAATTCCAAAAATGGAGTGATGCAAGTTTATTGAAGTGCAATTTCTTTTAGTGCCTACATTTTAAATTCTTTGCCTCCTAAGAAGTTGTCTGGCTTGGCGAATAGAAAAAGGGAGCCAGAGAGAAAGCAACAACCGTATTAATAGTAACCGTCTCTAACCTGAGTTTAAATGATTTTGCTGACATCACCCAGCTAATAAGGAGCAGAGCTGGTGTTTAAATCTGGGCAATTTGGCTCAGAACATGCACTCTTAACTATTACATTACTTTTGTATTTCTTTTGTTTTTCAAAATACTAACATTGGTTTGGCAGGCCAAAGTACATGTCTGAGTAAATGTTTCTTTGCAGATTGTTCCAAGAGACATCCATGTCTCTCTCCCTCCACTAAAATAGTACTAAACAGCTATTTAAAGAACATCGGGTTTGAACAGTGCCCAATCATAAGCCTCCCTGAGGCACGCACACCTGCGCCATCTAGTCCGAGACGAGAGACTGCTTCGTGGTTCTGGATTCTGCTCCCTTCTTGCACACGCCCTTTGCCGTAGGACTTTGCAATTCCTCCAGCAAGAGAGGGGGTTTACTTCCTGGTACTGATCTGGGGCCTGAGCCATGTGACTTTCTTTAGCCAATGGAATATTAACAAGCAGAGGCTGGCGATGTGCTTATGCATCTAGGTGTGTCCTCTTGTGCTCTGCCACAGCATGAGAATAACATGGCGGGCATGGCCCAGGGACCCTAGAGAAATAAGATGCACGTAAGGCAGATCTAAACCTCATCTGCAGTCTGCTGCCAAGTCCAGTCTCGATCGGCTGAGCCTCAGCCAAATCTCAGATGCAGGAACAAGGGGAAAAAATTGTTCATTGTTGCCGGTCACTGAGTTTCAGAGTGGTTTTTAATCAGTGTCAATTTAGCCAAAGTCACCTGATACACTCTGAGACCAATGAAGTCTCAACCTTCTACTACTGGGCACTGGCCCAGGGCAGCCTGACCACGGATACTCTAAGTAGAGAATGCTTTTAATTGTCCTTGGAGAGTGGAAATACCTCTGCCTTGTCGAGTTTATACAGAATGCTACATCCTTGTTGTAAACAAGCAGAAAAGAAAAGGTAAAGAGTAAATATAGAAGGGAGTGTAGGGGCTTTTCTGTGCTATTTTCCTTATTTTTAAATATTTGATATACTTTGCTTTCTTATTAATGCAGGAAGGAAGAAGAAAACCCCTCACAAAATATACTTTTCCCCTTAATTCAGGAATAGTAGTTCAAATAAAAACAGGCAAAATCACATAAAGGGCCAGGGAGCAGGAAAGTCCACCAATTGGTGGAGCCAGCCGAAGGAAAGGGGGAGGAGACGGGCCACGCCGGGCCTGAGAGGCTCCCAGGCAGGCCGACGGACCGGAGCCCACAGCGTTTCCACTCTCTAGTGCGGGAAATCCGTACGAGCTCTGAAGTCCAGGGTGTCACAGGCAAGTTGGTAGCTGGCATCATCCCAAAGAAGCACTTTGAAAACATTTTCTTGTAGCAATGGTTTTCTACACTGTGATTAAGTTTCACAGCATGAGCATTACATTCGGTCATTCATGCCGCAAATTTTATTTAGTACCTACTATGTACCCGGCAGGTGTTATGGTAAATTATAAGGATAAAAACCTGAAGATGGCTGAGGGAGACTAAGCAACAATAGCACAGCCTTGTTTGGGGGGGAAACCATATCATTTCAAACACCCCCCTTACAAATGACCTTTGAGAAGCAATGCAATGTCTCTATAAACAAGGAAGTATGTTGTTCTATGCTCCGTCCACAAAGTACATTAGGGAGGTTCAAGAAAGGGAGCGCTAAAAATAGATGTGTTGGATAATTTTTAAAAGGAAACTGCCATGATATGGCTACATGGAAAGGGTAGGTCAAAACTGCAGTATATATGATTGATACATCAGTCTGGAATGGCTTCTCTCCAACAGGCTAGGTTTACAACAAATATAGCCAGTAGCTTTAATAGGTGCTGAGCTGAGAGAAGAGAGGTTACTGCCTGCTGTTCCAGGTCCCTGAAGACAATTCAGGAGAATGCATTTGAACTCCAGCACCATCTTCAATTAAACACAGTCTATCTTAACACTTTTCAGAAATATCTCAAGTACATTTTAGATTTAAAAAGCGATAATTTACACCATGGAAGTTTGGAAAGCCAGGCTCTGGAAGCCATACATAGAAAATCAGAAGAGATTTCCACGTGCCCAATAGCTTGTTGAACTGGGAGGATTTTACTGGGATAGAGTGAGAGGATTCACTGACATGCCCACAAATCCCACCCAGGGACAGAGCCTATCTGATTAGATCAAAGTGTGGATGAACTGACTCTTTCCACACTACAGGATCTACTTCAGCTCGCACACCAGTTTGTGTGAAAATGAGAGAGAACAGCACAGTAAGGCACAAAGGACTTAAAAGCAAAAATAGCGTTCATGACCTCTGAGTAAGAGCAGATTAAACACAAGATGGTGCGTCTCGGCTTGGAAGTTGATGCTGCTGAGGGCGTCAGGAAGAAGAGGTCTGAGGGGGCACGTGAAGTTCAGAGAGAAGTCAACGATGGCACTTGAGAACCATAAAAGCAAAGCGGAATAGAAGTGGGTCATTCCATGAGCCACCTCGAATACTTTGAACCAAGATTTTGAGAGTCAGAAAGGATATGAAGTTTGGGAGCTTGATTACACTCCATAAAATATGACTGAAATCAATATACCTTTGATTATCCATCTCTATTGCTGCATGTATAAATGTCGTCACAAAGACAGTCATGAAAAGAGAGATGATTCCAACCTCTTGTGTCAGGTCAGACATATTTTATTTGAACAATACATGCTGTGCCTCTGGTGGATATACAGAATGCCCGCGCAAATGGACGAGGAAACAAACCTTTCCATTTTTCATAACATCTCATTGTTAACTACCAAGGAGGCCTGTCTACACCAGGGGTGCCATTGCTCTCCCTCTGGTGACTTTGTCATAGTGGCCGTCAGACTGTAATTGCTGAACAGAAAGAAAAATACCTTTATAAACTTCTGAACCAAACATATGAAGTTCTCATTGAAAAGTTGTTTTCTTATTACCTTTATTTGAGATACATATAAAGGTTCATAAGAACCTAGACAACATTTTAAGAATCAAAGGAGAACTAGCTGCCACTGAGGCTACTTTTCATCTTCTCATTTGCAAATAGACTCTTGCCAACGTGTGAAGGATATTATCCTCCATCCCAAGGAGGGCTGGCTCCTCTACTTGTAAGTGGATGTGTGTTGCCAAGTGGGCCAGCACAGACAGGATGAACATTTGAGAAGCAATTTACTTAAATCAAGAAAAGACTGTCGTTGATGCTTTTGTAGCCATGCAAAAGAGTCTAATTTTATGATTATGAAGAGGTTAAGTATATGAATTTATGCAGAAAGTGCATTTATTAATTTATGCAGAAAAATAAATGGCTAAAGGATGGCTTAGAATATTAAATAAAACAAGTGCACAAAAATTATGATTAAAGTCAGCTATTATTCAATATCTAGCATGTATTTAGTCAGTCTACGAATGTTGAGTAAGAATTCACTTGCCAACATTGCCGGAGTACCACAAGCAGCTAATTTTAAGACTGTTTCTTCAGTTCAGAATAAGCGTTCCAACAGTTTGTGATTGCAGATAACTTCAGGCCATCCATATTCTAACTGCCACTCTTTTAATGAGCTATCACATGACCTGAGGCAAATAAATAAATTCACCGCAGTGGTAAAAAAATAATGCCTTAGTCACGTGATTACAGAGGTCTCTTTCAGAATGAACACCTTGTCTATCCATGAACAACAGGATGAAAAACAGAAAAAGTCAAGTTACCAGTGTAAGTATATTGTTCAAATCAACTTTAACATGTAAAATATGAAAGATAAATTTGAGAATATGGTAGAAAATATGAGTGGTAGAAAACCATATCTAGCACACACCCCATCTGATGACTGTCCCCTTTATATACTAAGTAAAATGTCCTTCATATGCAAAGGAAAGCACATGTGAGATTCTGAGGCAGAAACCCACAGAAACAGAACCCCTGAGAAGAACCCCAGTGGACACGGCTCTGCCCGCCATGGCCACAGCCACAGCCCCTTGCTCCTCACGGCCCCGGCAAAGGGCAACAGAGTGAGCGTGCTACTTGGAGGGAAGAGGGTGCGCTTCCTTCTCTCCATGAAGTGGCTTCCATTTCAGAATTTCCCTGGAATTCAGTTGGGATTCTGGACGAAGTCCCTTTTGAGGGCAGCTGCCTCCATGAGAGACCATTCCAGAGTTCTGAAGGCAAAGCCACCTTGCCCGTCAGGTGCAAGTTAGTCCCCTGGCTTCCAATTAGAGCCCCGCTCGGTAGTGCTGTCTGTGCCAGTCACGTGAATGCTTTGATCTCCTTTTATGATTCACAAAAATTTAGTAAAATACTCTGTCAAATAGTCCACTGTCTCTTATTTTGTGGAGGTCATAAAAATTGCCCTAATTTTTCAAAAACTATCTCCACTTTGTGTCACTATTAGACATAATGTACCCATCAAGACCAAAATACGCCATGAAATGACGGGTCTTAATTTCATGAAGTCCTTTGAAAGTCTTGAGTTGCCTGCACTTGTTATTCTCAGAGAAGCCCTAGGAGCACTGACGTTAATTGTGGAACTGAAGGTAGTGAAGGCGTTCTTCCCGGCGTTCGGGAGCGCTCTGGGAGCAGAGTGTTGCTCCAGAAATCCTTCTAAGCACCTGCGCCTGCTTTCCCTGCCCTGGAAGCACCCCCTGGCTCCAGCAAAGGTCCCTCCTTTTTGACCAGAGTCTTGACTTGAAAGAGAATTGGAAATTCCACCTGCTGCCTAACTTTATTTACCTGGGCAGGTATTAAGTTAGTGACTTACCCTCGCATAAACTGCTTTTGCATTTCCAGGTGCCAAATGCAGAGAAATCCCAGCTCTTCCTTAAATACATTACTGAAAACCTCTTTATCGCCTTCCCAGCACACAGGCACTCAGGTATCGCTGTCTCCTGTTTTGTGTGGGAGGCTCTGAACACCCTCCAGTCAGAAATGAAGAAGGCGCTGCTGCCACTTCTCCGTGACAGAAATTTAGCTTCAGAACACATTTTACAATAAGTTCTTTTTTAGGAATGAGGAAGGCTTACACTTTCAGATAGAAAACGACAAAATTCCATGAAGCGGCAGTAAATCAATACGCACACAAAGGGAAGACATGAGGGAACAGGCTTCAGTTGTAAGAGAAAGTATTTGGATTTGATGTTATAGAGAATTTAGTGGCATAACAGTTACAAAACTTGGGAGAATTTATCAACATAGTAATTGGGTGTGTTTGTTTTAAATAACTTCTGAAATGGTATAGAGATAGAACAGAATCTTTAAAGGCCTCCTCCAGCGTTGTTGTATTTTTAATCTTTATTGTGTATTTTTCCATCACCATTTAGTCCCCTTACACCCCCTCCCCCAGCAATCACCACACTGCTGACCGCGTCCAGGAGTCCTTTTTCCTTTTTGCTCGATCCCTCCACCCCAACCCCCCCTACACTAGCTGTCTTTTTTACTGTGTTCGTCTCCATTTAGATTCTATTTATGTTACAAATTAAACTGTCCTAAACTTCTCAGCCCCTTGGTTCAAATTAATTTCATTTCTAAATCACCAGGGACAATAATTCCTGCATCATACAAGATCCCCAGCAGGGACATACCGTACTGATTGACAGTTAGGAGGTCGCGGCAGACCGCCACCTGATGAACTGGGAAGTTGGTCTCCGTCACGCCCACAGATACACCTTTGCTTCTCCCTCCCTCCGCCAGGGCACGCCCTGCCATTTTTCCCAATGTTGAAAATCTTCTGTTCACTTTTCCCTCATCTTGCTTTCACTAGTACTGTAAATTATTAATAGCTCCCTAAGACAGCATTGCCCAAAATATTCTGAAGAGAACATTGGGTCCTTGGGATAGTAATAAGACTGACTTGTAAAAAGGCTCACATAGTCAAATATATTTTAAGAAATGTCATGTTAAATACATATGCACACATATATACTATATATGTATATATTATGTACATATAATATACATGTGCTTGGAGCTTTAATATACTAATGTATTATGACTCACTAAGCAATAGCTATGGTACACAGCATACCCAGAATTATTTGGATATAGAATCTTTTTTTTTCTGGAAAAACTCAGGATTACTTTGAGGTTTTAACAACTCCTTAAACTATTAAAGCAGACACTTTGGTCATGAACCCGGGAACATAACTCAAGCTCCTAAATTCATTCTCCAAACATGTGCAAAGTTGACCTATGACACTGAAGTAGTAGGAGAAAACGAGTAATATTTGGGTTCAAAAATACAACTGTTCTCAAAAGCATGTTTTCTAGAATAAATAGACTAACCAGATTTTAATGTTAGATATATTGTTTGCATTTATCTATAAACATTCTTAGTGCTATCTTTTATATTAAAAATTGATTTTATTTAATATAATTCAATGAATTCATGCATTGTTTGCTTAATGCTTACTATGCGCCAAGCATTATGCAAGAAAATAAATGTTTGATAATATTATTAATACATATGATAATAATATTCAATGGGATGGACTATTTTACAGGTACAATACAAACATTTTATTAAAGGCTAACCAAAGAAGATCTTGTTAATTCAACATCTAAAGCAAATCAACTATGGACTATCTTTTCAAAGAAGTGAAATGAGAGTTCTAGTTTGGCTTTTTTCAATGCAAGATGACAACTTCTTTAAGTAGTTACTTCCTTGTTTGTGCATATTTACATTCTTTTAATATTTATTCACATACATTTTCTTACCTAAGGACTAAAATGTCCTTCATAATAGAGTTTACAGAGCCTGACACTCCTACCCTAGCATGTTTCATGGTTTTAGAGGCACGTGAGTTACTTCAGGCCATAAAAATCTCCTCCTCTATCCTAAAGGTAACACACAGAATAAGAAGAAAAGGATCTAGACCATTCTACTCTACGCCTATTCAACAGTGGGCAAAGTTCAGCACTATTAGCAAATTATTGCTTCTCTATTTTAATTAGCCTAAGGAAATGGATACAGTTTCCAGCTGTGCCTAATTTGTAATCTGTAAGATGCTAATAACTTCCCTGTTTGCATACATGATGCTGTGCTAAACATCAAAAAAAAATTACTCTTGATTTTCAGAGTCTAAAGAAACACAATCTTCTGTGGTGCATTTGAAATAAAATATCATATCAACTCAAAATACGCCAGCAGAATAAATTAAAAGAACACAGGTGAGGCACAGAAAGAGTATGTCACGTTGAGAACTGCAGACTGTTATTATCATATAGATTGGTCTTAACATCGAGTAAAAAACTTTCCCAATGAAAGATGCAATTTCTACCAGGAGGACAGAGTGATATAAGAGGACTAAATTATCTAGAAGATTTAGTTCTATTACTGAAGTTCTATTGCTAAATCTACCAAACAGAACGTGAGGTCTTTTATGCCAGGACTGTGAAGAAGTACTCGGTAAATTAAATGTTATTAAATTTCAAATGTAACATTTTCATCCAACTGCATCTGTAAGATATTTTAATAAGTCATGCATATGCTCGATATATCAAAGTGTGTGGGTAGCATTCACACTGGAAGCACTGATCCGGTAAACACATTTGATTCAATTTTTACAACCAAGAAGATTCAACTGGATCACTAATGTGTTGAACCCAAAAAGCGTATTTTCTCTACAGAATTCTGTTTTTTGAAACATTAACTTTAATCCTCAGAAAGTACCTGTCAGTGCAGAGAGGTCTAGGGCTAGCTGTTCTTCTTGATGAAGAGAAAATTCTTGGAGGGAGAGCCCAAAATCAGAGAATTGAACCTGAGAAAATCATACCATTCCAGCAGTAGCTATACAGTTTAACACAATCAAGTCAAGAATTCCTTTCAAATCAAAGAAACCCCAGTGCACGCCTGAACTGGGCTTTGAGAGGATCGAAACCGTGCACTGAGCGGAGTGTAATACAAACCCTTACACACGAGATGTTGCCTTTCTACTAAATCAAACAAAGGAACACAGGTCTCAATAGCCCCGACCGATATCAGCAAGTATGAATTGGTAAGGGATTTAGTCTAGATGTATACACGAGTGTATTCTTAATTTGAACTTTTTCTTTCACACCAGCAATTTATTTTTAAAACAACCTACATCACATTAGTTGTAGGAATATATGTAGCAGGTAAAACGTTCCAGCTGAGAGTTTTTTTGATTCTCTGCCCTTTTTGGTGTTTCCAATCTGTGAAAGAATCACATTGTTTGAATGACAGTGCCAGGTGATAAAGGGGAAGAGACACCGCCCAGAAATGTGGGTCAATATATTCCGTTGCTCAGAAGCAACTTGTTCAAAGGCACTTCTGGAGAAAACATGTCGAAGGTTGCGCTGTGGTAAGAGTTATACTTCCTCCGGACGTACAGAGCAGCTGAAGAGATGCCACGTGCCCTTGTATGGTGAGAGCCCGAATGCGGTGATGGACACGGGCAAAACCTTTTCCTGTTATCAAAGAGCTCATCATGGGGACACGCCGACTTCATATTTTACCCGGTGATTTTCAACACTGCTGGTGTTGCTTCTCTTTTTCCAGTTGGCTGACATAGTCATAATTTGTGATGAAAGGGGCAGTCTTAGCTATTGGAGATGCTGAGACTGGAAAATCACTTGATTAATTCATTCATTCATTTATGCATGCACTGTTTCATTCAACAGACCGGTGCTGAGTAGTTACTATGTGCTGGTCAATGTGCTCGGTGTTAGCAATCCAGTGGTTAAAAAGACGAGATTCCTTGGGATTCCAAGGGGTGGCAATAACCATTTGTATATGCAACACATATTTATTAAGCTCCTAGTATGTGCCAGGCATTATGCCAAACGTGAAGATATAGCAGTGGCCTAATGGAGCTCACAGTTGAGTGGAGAGACAGAAAAACAAGCATATTATTAGTAATTAAGATGATAAGAGAGACAGTAACTCAAGGGGTGGGAGGGGATACTTCAGACTGGGCAGAGTTCACTCCAAGGGATGACTTCTGAGCTAAGACTGAAGGATTAGAAAGGGGTCTAGCCTGTCGCACAAGGGGACACTAAGTTCCAGACATAGAGAAGGGCAAGATAAAAAAAGCCCTGGTTCTAGAGGGAGCGTGATGTGTTCTGAAGATGTAGTGTGGCTAAAGAGTGTTGAACAAGGAAGACAGTGGCATAAAATATGTGTGAGAATCACACAGCAGCTACATAATGCAAGGCCTTCTGGGCCTCATTAAGGAGTTTGGATTTTATCCTGAGTAAATACAGACGCCATTGCAAATGTTTAAAGAGAGTATTAAAGTGATGCAATGCATATTTTAAGAAGGTTGCAATACGGAGGATAAAAAGGAGCCAGCAGGGACACAGCAGGCCTGCGACTGCCGAAGTCCAGACGACACTGTCGCCACAGAGGAGCAGGCAACCGCTCAATTCTGAAGGTGACAGCCGGAACACAACATGCCAACCCAATAATAGTGAAACCATTTTGAACGTACTTGCTGTGCACCTGCCAATGTGATTTATACCTAGATGGTAACTCTTCTAATGCTTACATGACATATTAGTATGTCTATTTTACATACAATAAAACTGAGGTTTCAAAAGGTTAATCAGCTTGCAAGATCGCAGAGCTACTAAGCGGCATAGGCAGAATGTACGCTCCAGTTTCTCACTCTGAATCAGAATGCTTAACTCTTAAAGGAACAATTACACTGGCAAAAATATTTATCACACACAGTATATTAGTCTGAGTCAACATTAGTGTGTTTTATGCAATTATGTAATTATACATTATAAACTATGATACATGCTATATGATTATGTACTAACATAAGCTATGTGACATAAGTATAGAGTTACTATTTACCATTCAGTTAGCAAAAGTGCTCTCCCCCATTGTCCTTTATTTGCCTTTTCTCCTATTCACAGTGTTGGGCTCCACAAGGCTCTGTCTGAGGTCCACTTACCTTCTTTTCCCTTTCTGTCTCCCTAGCTGACCTCTTTTATCCTCAGGGATTCCAAAAGCATTTTTTGCCAGGGACCCATGATCACTAATTCAGACTAGCATTCACAAATCCAAATGTCTGCTGTGTATCTCTACTTGATATCTCATCAAACATATCAAAAATAGCACGTCCAAAGTTAACCCAATTAAAACCTGCTTGACTTTCTGTCCCCACATCTCAGTAAATGGTCCTTCTTCTATTTACCCAGTTTTCATGCCAGAAGCCTGGGAACTGTCATGGATTCCTCCTCTTCCTTATTTCCAACGCATAGTCCATCACCAAGTCTCGTTCATTCCGTCTGTAAATATATTTCTGACCCATCCGTTTGTCCTTTTCTCCAACTCCTCTGCCATTACCATTATCTCCTAGTTAGATTATTATGATAACCTCATAATCGACTTCCTGTTACCTCTTCTTGTCACCTCTCATCCAATCTACATCCTTAGCAGTAAATATCTTTATAAAATACAAACTGCTTCTTGTCCTTCATTTACATTAGACCCCTCAATGTCTTCTCGTAGCTAATAAAAGAGGTCCAAACTCCCTACCTTCAGGTACAACTTCCTCGATGGCCTGGCTTTGACCACTTCTCCAGCCCCGTCTACTGCCACTGCCACCCTGGCCCACGCTCTGCAGACACACTGACCCTCATACAATTCCTTGGCCAAGAAAAACTCCCCACAGCATTTCATTCTGCCTTTTGTGGTCTTTCTTCCATTCATCCCCCTGCTGGTCCAAGCATATCATCGAGATCTCATCGCAGGTTCCTGACCCCTTGGTTCTTGGTCTGAACCTGTTAGGTTCTTCCTATAACAGTTCACATATTTTATAACTATGTTCTTATGTAATCAGGTATTTATTTTGTGTTTGTATCATCATTACCTTCCCCAACAGACTTTAACCAGTGGTAAAGTGCACTAAAAAGTAAAGCAACTCAATTTAGGTAGGACTGCCCGTCACTGACCTATGTCAGCAGTAAAGGGTCAGGGCCCCTGTGAGTTTGAGAGCCCCGGGCAGCTGAAGCGCTCAGTCAGTAGGCTCCAGCATACCGCTCATCAGTCAGGACCAGTCGCCCAGGCAGTGCACTGACCACCTTCTTTTCTGTCGATCAGCATGAGGCCCCGAAGTGGTAGTGAACTCTCCAATTCCAGTCAGTGGAAGCAGGGTTGTGTTCCCTATGGAATCACTTCTCCTTTGGGAACTAAGACCTCTTGACCAGTAGAGCCCACATACATGAAGAGAGACAGATTAATTTGGCCTGTGAGCTGTGAATGGATTAGTAGTGAACGGAGGCATGCTCATTTCCACACTTTAATTCCCATGTCCCTGTGTTCTGCCTAAGCGGGGAAGAGCACCACAGATTAGTCACTGGCTCAATGCATATCGCCCATCTCCATGAGCGAAAATACCCAAAGCATTGTAGACAAAGAATATAGTGTTTCAGTGAGGCTAACTCACTGATCCTTCAGTGATGAAAGAAAACCAGAATAAACAACCTGCCACTGTGCGGCTAGCTGGTGCCACGAGGGATGGTGCCGCATCAGGGACCGAGCAAAGGTCTCTGGGGGTGGCGTACTGTACACAGAGCGGCACAAGTGGCTGGATCTGCCTCATGGGGAAAAAATTCCTCCTTTTGAGCATGCACAACCGCCTTCCACGGATAAAGATCCACTTTACTCCCAATCCCATCCAGCAGGCAGTGCTGATGCTTGCAGATCCTCAGTTCAGGCATCTCATCCGCCTGGTCAGGAAAGCCCCCTCGGCAGTGGGTGTGCCCTGGGGAGCACTCGTGGGGGCCACAAGCATCCTTACGCTCTGTGTCCATGTCCAAGTTCCAGCCACCCATCTCCTCCCCTCACTCCCTTGTTACCGATTTCCCAATGCTGTTATTTCCAGGTCTTGATTACTTGGATAAACTATTAGCTATTTCCCCTGAATCCATGTAAATCTTTCCATCTGTCAATACCTCTTTTCAGACAAATAGGACAAGATATACTGCTTGATATTCCACCCACAGCAAGGATTTTGTTCCCCATTGTCCATCTGAACTACTCTTCAGTTAGACCATGGTGCTGCATCATTGAATCCTGGCTGATGCCTGAGTATTATGCAAAAATTGTTTATAAAAAGGGCTGATTTTTTCCTTCCTAAGTGAGATAACGTCAAGGGGCAGGGTAGGTGCTGTGCCTCCTAAGCACTCATTCCCGACACTCACCAGAGACTGGGCTACCCAAGACTGACGTCACATAAATGAACTCTCACCTGGTGAGAGCATGTCATGTGCACATCCCAAAGTTATGTATTGCTGGTTCAGGTAACACCCAGTTTATGACAAAGCTTCAGTCACATGTCACTGTTTTGTGGTCTCAAAAAGAAAATAATTATCTGTAAAAAGGAGATAGCTTTGCTTTAAAACGTTAAGGATCTGTGACGTGATTCTCCTCCTAAGGACTGCAGAGGCTCCCATAGCCCATGCATACATGTATACATACATATGTGCATATAGACACTTCAACTCAACCAGATGCCCTAGGCCACCAGGCTGAAGTGGCAGAGCAGTGCGCACTGCATCCTGAAGCATCTCTGAAGCCTTTTCTGCCCCTGCCCCACTCAAAGCTAGCACCCTCGTGAGTCACTCAAAACTGGCTACTCAGATATGGTCCACATGGCCTCCCAATCCCAAGGGGAGTCTGCTTTTTTCCTCAGTGGTGGAGGGTGAAAGATATAACAATTTGTTTTTCATTTTGAGTGAAACTGTCAGTCTTCCCAGACTACTAAAAACGAAGAATCTTCAACCATGTACAGGCTCCTTACAATTTTATGACGGTTTCTGAGGCATTTAAGTTATTTCTTGCTTCTTATTTCTCAGGTCTAACCAGCACGATGTCATCAGCACAGCAGACTTACATGACATGCGATGCAGGAACCAAATCTTTGGACTAGACTATTAAAGAACAATAGTTGAGGTCCCCTGGAATTCCACACAAATTTTAGAGTCAGCTTTTCCACTTCTGCTAAAAAGCCCATTGAGATTTTGATAGGGGATTGGACTGAATATGTGAATTGCTTTGGAAACGACTTCAGTGTTAATAATATTAACTCTCACCATCCACAAATAAAAACTGCCTTTTCATTTGGGGCCTTTTAAAAAATTTATTTCAGCAATGTTTTGAAGTTTTCAGTGTATAGGTCTTATACCTCTTCGGTTAAATTCTTTTAAGCAATTTGTTTTTCTCATGCAGTTGTAAATGGAGTTGTTTTCTTAAGCCCTTTTTAGATTGTTCATTGTTAGTGTGTGGAAATGCAGCTGATTTCTGTGGGTTGAGCCTGTGCCCTGCGACTCTTCGGAAATCGTCTTAGCTCTAGCCGTACTTTTGCAGATGCTTAGAATCTTCTAAATAAATATAGGGTCATGTCATCTGTTACCACCTGCATGTTTACTTGTTCTTCCCACTTTGGTCGGCTGCCTTTTGCTCGTTTTTCTTGCCTGCCTGCTCTGGCTAAAACTTCCAGGACAATACTGAATAGCAGTGGCAGACAGTGGCCATCCTTGCCTTGTGCTTTTCAGTGTACAGTTCTTACACATGTTTTGTTATAGTCATCCTTAGATATTTCATATGTCAATGCTATTGTAGTGATATTTTTCATTTCCATTTCCAATTTGTTGTTACAAATATTAAAAACACAACTGACTGTTACATATTGGCCTTGTATCCTGAGACCTTGCTAAATTCACATATTTACTCTACTACCCTTTTATGGGTATTTTAAATTTTTCTAATTCACTATTATCCCCTCTGTGAACACAGAGCAATGCAGAGAGTATCACATGTTCTTTTTCAATCTTCATGGCTTTAACTGCTTTTTCTAACACTGATACACTGGCTAGATGCCCTAGTACAAAGTTATATGAAAGGGATGGTCAGAATGGACATGTTCCTCTTTTTCAGTGGGAAGGCAGTCTTTTTCCATTAAACACCGTGTTTGCTGTAGGTTTCCACAGGTTTCCTTTATCCATTTGAGGAAGTGCCCATTGCTGTAGTTCCTACTGTAAGTCCTGGGAGATTCCGATCATGAATGGTGGTGGAAGGATGTCAAATAACTTTTCCACATCTATCGAAATCACCATATGCGGTTTCTCCTCTAGTCTGTTAATACGGTGAATCGCGTCGATTGCTGCTTTTTTAAACGGTTGCAGTGCTGGTATAAACTCCACTCAGTTGCTTTACCGTCACTTTTCTATGTTGCTGCATTGAATTAGCTATTATCTGGTTGGGCACTTTTGTATCTATATTCATAGGGAATATTGATTTTTAATTGTATTTTCTTATAAAAATGTGTGGAGATTTTTTGTGCCAGTTTAATATTAGTATCGCAAAGTGAGTGAGGAGGTATTTCCTCTTCTATTTTCTGAAAGAATTAGCATAAGATTTCTTTTATTTCTTCTCCAGATATTTGATAGAATTTCTCTTAAATCCACCTAAGTCTTGAGTTTTCCTTTGTGTAAAATATTCTAACTATGAATTTAACGTTTAATCCATGGAGGACTACTTAGATTCTCTATTTCTTCTTGGGATGATTTAGCACTTGTGTTTGTTCACAGAATTGATTGGATTATTTAATTTACCAGCATAAAGATGTTCATAGCACTCCTCTGTTGTACTTTGACATTCTATAGAATCTCAAGTGATGCCCCACTCTTTTGATTTCATTTCTGTTCAACTCCTTGATGTGCCACAAACATCTGCAAGACCAAACAAGTCACATAACCTCTGTGTCAGGGATTCCCAAGACACCCCTAGGCTCAGTGCTTTCCTGAAAGTCTCAGAAAGCTACTATACTCACGCACAGTTTATCACAGGAAAAAAAGACAGATTAAAGTCAGCAAAGGGAAAAGTGCAAGGCCAGGAGTCCTAGAGGAACCAGGCACAAACTGCCTTTTGTGCTCTCTCAAAGGAGTCTCATGGACAGTGCTTAGCTCTCCCAACAGTGATGTGCGGCCGAGCATGAGAAGTGTCACCAACCAGGGACACTCGCCAGAGCCTCGGTGTTCAGAGACTTATAGTTGGGGACAGTTACATAGCATGGGTCACAACACACACCTGCGTGACTAATCTTGGCTCCTCAGACCACAGCCTCACAGCCTCCCAAATGGAGGCAAAGTGGCCCACATCTCCAGACATACAAAAACTGGGATTTGCTGAAAATCGCACGTTGGCATAAACTGTCGGCCACGGCCTCAGGCCGCAAGCCTGCAGAGACAGTCTTGGTAGGTAGGATCCTCCAAAGGCTCAGAGGTCATCTCCCAGGATCCGACAGGCAGACGGAAGACTGAGGAAACAGGAAGGGTTGGAGCAGCCCAGGCCCACTGCGGAGCCCTTTCCCATGCATTTCCCTAAGCTTAGGTTCTGTTATTTACAAAATGAGGTTCATTGCAAATGGTAAATGAGATTGTGTATATAGGAAGTTTCTGGCATATGACTCTTAAGAATTTTTTGGGGGGGTATAGTTCAAAAAAAGGAAACGAGCCTGCATAGCCTTTGCAACATCAAAATATCTGTATGGTTTTTACATAGCAAATAAACAGATAATGTATTGACTTTTGCAACACAATATCCTCTCTCCAGTGTCGTTATCCAGCGGTGCTGGCACCTACTGGAGACTCCTACTGTCAGGGTAGTTCCCAAGAGTGAGCAGGCCGCGCTCTGCACAAGGGCACCTAGCTGAGGGGCAGAAAGGGATGAAAGGGTCGCCCGTGTTTTGCCTGCCAGTTTGCCACAAGCTCCATCTAACTTGGAAAATGTGGGAAGTAGTTTTGTGCTTTTTTTAAAATTCCACACGTAAGAGCTGCGAGAGCTAGCAGCGACCCTCTCACTATTGTTGTCTGCATGTCATGGTGACAACACTAGTCCTTTCATTAACAGTGGTTTACGGCATTAGCGTGTCAAGATTACAGTTATCGGTCAGCTTGGGGAAACGTGAGCAGTCTAGATATTCACCATATAAAACACTACACATACAACTCACCTAATGAAATAGTGTGTTCTATGATGTATTAAAGCTCTTTTACTTGGAATAGGAATAAGTAGTTGATAGTCTTCAAAAAAAATGTGCACCATGAAAATACTCCACACACACCAGACAACTTTCAAAAGCTACAAAGAAGAGAGGTCGTTCAGACCCTCTGCTGTTTGTTTCAGCATTAAAGTCATTAGCCCTGGTGCCTAGAGTCTCAGAAGGATTACCGTTCATCATAGGCAGCGCAAATTACCATGTATGCTGATGACATTTTAATGTTCACAACAAATCCAGATAAATCTTGATAAGCTTTGTTGGATTTACCGGATTAATTTATGTAATTGTCAGAATATAAAATTAACTGTGAAAATCTGATTTGACACCAATGAATGACTTCTCCCTAAAGCAATTGATCACTTACCTGCCTTTCCCTGGGAAACTACTCGAGATAACAATGAGATAATGTCCAGGGTTCTGTAACATAACAAAATCATAAACATCGAAAACAAAACCAGGCAAAAGTTTACAAAGAGAAATTTCCTGGCAGGCCATATTTGCCAGCATTTCATGTTTTTTCCCCTTTTATTCTCCTTTCCTTTTCTTTCTCACCCAGGAGGTGTTGGTCGAGGATTTTTTTTTTTATCTAAACACTGTCTATCTTTTCAAAACATTTGTCTTCATAAGGCAGGTCATGAGATATGGAGCGGCAACCTTTATCAGCTTCCCTGTATCAAGGACAGGGCTAGAGAGCACAGAGGGAAAGAAGGGTGAAGATCAGAAGTCATGTTTCAGTCACCACAAGGTCTTCCTCTCCGTTTCCTTGGTTTCTAGGTCGAAACAACCTGGGAACTAACAGCATCCATCTGTGCCCACTTCTAGTTCTCACCAACTCTTTTTTCTTTTATTTTAATTGTTGTTCAAATATAGTTTTCTGTCTTTTACTCCCAACCCACCCCACCCACCCCAACCCTCCCCACCTCCCTCCCATTTCCACCACCCCCCTTGTTACTGTCCATGTGTCCTTCATACTTGTTCCTGCAAACTCTTCCCCTTTTCCTCTGAAATTCCTGCCCCTCTCCCCTCTGGTCACTGTCAGCCTGTCAGCCTGTTCTCTATTTCAGTGTCTTTGGTTATATTTTGCTTGTTTATTTGTTTTGTTGATTAGGTTCCTGTTGAAGGTGAGATCATACGGTATTTGTCTTTCACTGCCTGGCTTATTTTGTTTAGCATAATGTTTTCCAGTTCCATCCATGCTGTTCACAAATAGTAGGAGCTCCTTCTTTCTTTCTGCTGCATAGAATTCCATAGTTTTTTGATCCATTCATTTACTGATGGGCACCTAGGTTGATTCCAACACTTGGCTATTGTAATTTGTGCTGCTATGAACATTGGGGTGCATAGGTTCTTTTGGATTGGTGTTTCAGGGTTCTTAGGATATAATCCCAGCAGTGGAATTGCCAGGTCAAAAGGCAGTTTCATTTTTAGTTTTCTAAGGAAATTCCATACTGTTTTCCACAGTGGCTGCACCAGTCTGCAATCCCACCAACAGTGCACTAGGGTCCCCTTTTCTCCACATCCTCTCCAACACTTGCTGTTTGTTGTAGTTCTCACCAACCCTTGCCCACCCAGCACATGCTCAGAAACATTCAGCCCAGAAGAGTGAGATTCTACAACATGGAAGAGCAACTGCCAACAAGACTCTCACTCCTTTATTTTAAAATCCTATTTAAGCCATAGGAGATCCTATTTATTAACTGACTCATTCTCATTATCCCCTTCTCATCAGGTGCACACTCAAGATCTGACTTGGTGTGGTACCCACCAGGTCCCACGGCGGCTGGGGCTAGCTCCCTGGGTAGTGGGACACAAACGGAGAATCCCAGGGAGTTATGACTTCCTCGTGCAGATTCTGGCACCCTCTGCTTCTCCCTTCTCCTTCCTACCTGGGACCCAGACAGGATTCTGGGGGCGCAGCAATCAGCTGGCAACTGAAATTTCTGTCACTCTACAGCCTGGGAATGACAGCACATGTGCAAACACAGCAGTAGGGTTTTCTATTATTTGCAGCCAAACACCCTCTTAACTGACAAAGCAGCATCTCTGTGTCTTGCACTGGAAAGATATTCCACGCAGCATCTTTCCTATGGCATGAAGCACTGTCGTCATGACTGCCAAGCACATTAAAACGTGGTTAATTTTTACATAATGTTCCCAATACAGTGCCATTTGACATTTATGGTAAAAAAAACAAAGCCATTAAGGCGGTTGGGTGCATGCACGAAAGCGAGCCCAGAAGAGAGAAAACGGCGATTGTGAAGGCATGCCTCACCAGGAAAGGGCTGCTGCGGGCTCAGGCACCGTCTGCGGTGAGCGCCATGCTGGCTCGGCGAGCGGACAGGGCGGGCAGATGAATCACCAGACTAATTGACTGGCTTTTACATCCAATTCAATAAGTCTCCAAATATTGCTTTTATCATGGCCAAATGCAAGCTCAGTGCTCTCACAAAGCAAGCGCTGTGGCGATGTGTGAGTGCAGAACCACAGAGCACACGAGAAATTTTGACCAGCAGCAGAATGCATTCTGTGGCAGAAAAGAGAATATGTGTCTGGCTTCTCACACAGTACAGCAACATTTCCATGTCTTGTTCACTGCTTCTCAGGAAGATGGACAACTGTTACAGAGCGAGGGACGGGAGCACTCAAACCGGTCATCGCGACACTCATCGGCTTCTCACCAGTCACTATTTGTCCAAACTCTCCCCCGCAACCGCGCCGCATGTGAAATTAGGCAATGCCAAAACTGCTTCAACCTGGCAGGAATGCTAGTGTGTGGTGACTGCGACCCCCCTCCCGGACCCTTCCACCGAGGGGACAGCCGCTGCTCACAGAACAAGGTGCAGCTGGTGGCAGCAAGCTCTGTCGGAATAAAGGGTCACCAACACCTGCTGCGCACCCATCTGCCTTATGCAAAGCAAAATGCTTCCCTTACAACAACGTTGTAAAAGGAGCTGTCGACATGGTGCAAGAGACTGCTTACTGAGGGCTCCCATCCACACCAGAGTCAACATCACATTGTTCATTGCGGCTGACATGCGATTTGCAAACACACTCAAGTTATCTGTGTTTCTAACAGCCATCTGAGGTCTCGCTGTATCTCCTTAAATCTGCCACCATTTTCTGAATGAAGTTTTATGGACACATTTCAGGAAACAATTAGAAGTGCACATAAAGAATCCCCTAACATCCCCAGATCTTGTGTGATTGAAACACTGGTAGCAAGCCCTGTGGAGAGCTCAGGCTTTTTCCCATCCCCAACCCCCCAACACTGTGCTGATAAGCCAAACCAGGAGAGAAAAGGTGCAGCTGCCATCTGAATTATCTCCTTTCAGAGACATTACATAACATTAAAAATTAATCTTTTCACCTTTGATTTTTTACCCCAAACCTTCTCTCTCTGTTTAGTCTATAAGATTACTCTTCTAAGACGGAAATCACAAACGTTTCACAAAGACGCTACAATCCTATTCCCCTACAGGTGACACTGTGCTTTTGTATTCTGTTCACGATTATCCAGGCCCTCCTTACCACATCCTTATAGGCACCCGAATTATATGTATACATGGTATGTAAGTACATCCCAAACCTATTACCAGCCTTCTCAGAAAGCAGAGCCTGTTTATAAATATGCTCAATAAAAGTGGAAAAACAGAGCTGCATATACAGCACAAGCACCAGCTTGACAGAGAATCCATCACCAGCTCAGCCCTCAAGGGAGAGGACACAGGTACAAAACAACACTAATACTAGGAGAAACGGATGTGTCACAGGAGCAGCAAAAACAAAACGAGCCCGGAGTCCAAGGGAGGACCCCTCCCGGCTCGACCTGTGAGGCCACAGCCCAAGGGCCTGAAAACAGCTGGGGCAGCAGAGCCGCACAGGACAGAGGACACGGAGGGGAAGACAGGAGGAAGCTGCAGACACACAGCACTGTAAGGACAGCGGTCTGTCATGAGAGTCGGAGGCATGAAGTTGTGGGGAAGAAAGTAACAGAAAAGAATGAAGAAATAAGGATTTAAAAAAATGAGGAGAGGCTTAGGAACCTCCAGGACATCTTTAAACGTTCCAACATCTGAATTATAGGAGTACCAGAAGGGGAAGAGGAAGAGCAACAAGTGGAAAATTTACTTGAACAAATAATAAAGGAGAACTTCCCCAATTTGGCAAAGGAAATTGATTTCCAGGAAGTCCAGGAAGCTCAGAGAGTCCCAAAGAAGCTGGACCCAAGGAGGAACACACCAAGGCACATCATAGTTACATCACCCAAGATTAAAATGAAGGAGAGAATT
>PVKM010015202.1:0-28182 GCA_004027735.1 Carollia perspicillata | reverse complement strand
GGAAGGTTAGCAACAGGGGAGTGGGAGGAGAGGGCGGGGAGAAGGTACAGAGAATAAGCAGCCTAGACGGTGGGGAGAAAATAGACAGGGAGAGGGCAAGAGTAGCGTGGGAAATGTAGAAGCTAAAGAACTTATGATACATGGACATGAACTAAAGAGGGGGAGTGTGGGTGGGAGGGGGTGTACAGGGTGGAGGGGAATGAAGGGGGGAAATGGGAGAACTGTAATGGCATATTCAATAAAATATTTTTTAAAAATAGGTACTGTGTCTTGTTCACTGATAATAAATCATTTGCACTCTAGGCAACTTCATATAAACACCTGACAAGTATTCACTTCAAAGGAATTTAGAAAACCTTCAGTTACTCTCAGGTTTCTATGTATTCCTACCTCCTCTCCAATGCTCAGTTTTATCAAAGCATTTCAGGAGTCACTAAGGAAATAAAAAAATCAACATTCAGCCCTGTCCAGTGTGGCTCAGTTGGTTGGAGCATCATCCTGTAAACTGAAAGGTTGTAGATTTCAATACCTGGTCAAGGCACATGCCTAGATTGTAGGTTCCCAAGTTGAGGCATACAAGAGGAAACCAATTGATGTTTCTCTCCCTCTCACTCCCTCCTTCCCCACCCCTCTAAAATCAGTAAGTACGTCCTTGTGTGAGGATTTAAAAAAATATCTGCATTCATGAAGCTAAGAAACCAAACTGCAGTTTAGAACTGTATCACACATTAAGAACTGCAATGTAGCATTCAGCCCTCGCAGCTATTAAGAAGCAGCAGCCAGGGCCCTGCACTACCCCTGGCTGTGGGCCTCAACAAGGGCTAAACAGTGACCAAGAACGTGAGCAAGCCAAGGCAGAGCCACTGCCACAGGTGCCTCATCAAGCACACCAAGTTAATGTGGAACATTATCCAAGGTGTGTGGCTTTGCTCCCCAGTGAGGCATACCAATGAGCTACTCAAGCTCCATGGCCCTGAAATTCACCAAGAAAAGGGTGGGGCCTTGACTGGTGTGGCTCAGTGGGCTGAGCATCATCTTGCCAAATGGAAGGTTGCTGGTTCAATTCCGGTTGGGGCACATGGGTTGCAGGCCAGGTCCCCAGTTGTGGGGGGAGTGCAAGAGGCAGCCAATCCATGTTTCTCTTGCACATCAATGTTTCTCTCCCTTTCTTTCTCCTTCCCTTACCCTCTGTCTAAAAATAAATAAATAAAATCTTTTTTTAAAAAAGAAAGGAAAGGATGGAGACACACATCGATGCCAAGAGGAAGAAAGGAACTGAGCAATGTTCTTGCAGCCATGAGGAAGGCAGCAGCCAAGAAGATCCGAGCCCCATCCCCTCTGTGTATAACAAAACCTGTTCGGAAAAAAAGGAACTGCAATATATATATCAAGACAGTTATAATAAATTTAGTCAGCATTAAGTTACATATTTCTTAGGTTAAACATACATAGATACGGGACCCTAATTTATAGACTATTTCAAAGGTTCTCAAAACATGAATAATTGTTTACTCTTCTTTTGTATAGTGATATAAAACAAAGTTTATTTCTTTTTAAAACCATTACTCTATGGCACAGGCATACAAATTAATGCATTTATTTCTAGGCTAGAATCGAAAAGTCCACAAATAAATCTTACTTATTATATGCATAATGGTCAATTGATTTTCAAAGATGTTAAGACAATTCACAGGGAAAGATTACTCTTTCCAACAAATGGTACTAGAAGAACTGGATATACACATGCAAAAGAATCCACATGAAAAGAATGGGCTGGGCCGTAACCGGTGTGGCTCAGTTGGGCGTCATCCCACAAAGCCAAAGGTCACTGGTTCCATTCCTGGCCAGGACACATGCCTGGGTAGTGGGTTCAGTTGGTGTGCATACGAGGAAACCAATCAATGTTTCTCTCCCACACTGATGTTTCTATACCCCCTTCTCTCTCCCTTCCCTTCCTTCCAAAAAGAAAAAAGAATGGCATGGAACACATACCTCCCGCCACACATAAAAATTAAGTGAACATGGATCACAAACCTAAATGTAAACAGCTAAAACTACATAACTCTTAAAAAGAAAGACAAAACAAAACAACATAGGAGTAAATCTTTGTGGCCTAGGATTAGGCAATGGTTTCTCACATGACCAAAGAAAACAAAACTTTTTAACCAATGTTACAACAATCAATTTAATTAAAAAAAATTCAAAGCTTTTGTGCTACAAACAATACTATCCTGTGAGTGAGAAAAACAACTCATAAAATAAAAACTATTTGAAAAAGTACTTGTATCCAGAATACATAAAGACAAACCACTTAATACACAGTATTTGATCTGACATTTCCCTAGAGAAGAAATACAAATGGCCAATAAGCACATAAAAATAATCAGTTACTAGTCATTAGGTAAATGCAAATAAGAACAACAATGAGATACCATTTCACCTTCAGGATGGCGTTCTGACAGTACATACAATAACAAGATTGGCATGGATGTGGAGAAATTAGAACTCTCTTACATTGCCGGTAAGAATGTAAACTGGTGAAGCCACTTTAGAAAACAGTTCAGCAATTCCTCAAAATGTTGTTTAACATAAGAATCACCATATGACCAAGCAATCCAAACTCACAACCAAGAGAAATGAAAACAACTCATCTGCACAACAACTTGTGAATGAATGGTGACAGCCACATTATTTATAACAGCTAAAAAATGGATATCCAGATATCCATCAACTGATGAATGGATAAACAAATCAGTACGTCCATTCAATTGAATACTACTCAGCCATACGAAGAATGAAGTACTAATACATGCTAAGACATAAATGAACATACAAAATACTATGCTAAGTAAAAGAAGCCAGTCACAAAAAGACCCATGTTGTGTGATTCCTTTTAAATGAAATGTCTAGAATAGGCAAATATAAAAAGTAGATTAATGGTTGTCTAGAGCTGCAGGTGGAAAGGGTATAAGGAGTAACTGCTAATGAGCATGAGGTTTCTTTTGGGGTGATATTCTGAAATTAGATGAGGTGACTGCTGCACAGCCTTGGAATATAGTAAGACCATTTAATTGAACACTTTAAAAGAATATGATAAATTAATTCTATGTCAATAAAGCTGCTAAAACACACACACACACACACATACACACACACACACACAACTCACCCAAACATGAACTTCCATTACCCAAAAGACTTAAAACATTTTTCTTTTGTCCTACCTTTTAAGGGCATCTTTGAGTTCAGGCACAGAACGAATACACTGAACTGTAGCATTCATGTAACAAGTGTTACCGAGGTTTGTCAATCCACATGGTAATTCCATCTGTTAAGGGAAGAATAAAATCATTTCTATAAAATGACAGAACACATACATAAATCATTGAGGTTCACACTTTAAAGCAAGTATAATTTACCAACTCATAACGATTTATATTCCACCTTTACTCTAAAGCAGGGGTGTCCAACTCATTTTCACCAGGGGCCACATCAGCCTCATGGTTGCCTTCAAAGGGCCCAATGTAATTTTAGGACTGTATAAATGCAACTACTCCTTAACTAGCAGCAAGGAGCTCCGCGCTGCCCCCGTGTGCCCCCTGGCACAAGGCGCCAGGCCAGATAAAACAAGGGGATTCAGCCCACAGGGCTTGTTTTTGCCACCTGTGCTCTGAAGTAACAAGTTTTATTCCCCAACAAAAATTTTTCCTTACATTATACAATCATTCTGTGTTTTAATCAATAATTCCTTTCTTGAAAATAATAAAAGGACAGTCATATCAATCCTGACCTCTTTACAGGCTTATCGTTAAAACAGGGTGACAAAATATACATAGAAACAATTTCCAAAAAAATGAACAGTACTGCATAAATGCTGGATGGTAAAATAACAACATTTAATAAGTATATGCTGGCCAGTTTCTAAACCAATGTTGCATTTAAATTAAGGACATATTGTATATATTTTCAACCTGGAAGGTTTTAAGAATTTAAATATCCTAGTATTTAAACTACTTAGCCTCTTTCAGCCTGTTTCCACATAAAATTAATAGTAAAGACAAATAATATTGACAACTCATCAGATTTATATTTAAGTATATATTAGTTGACTGTGTAATAAATTATCCAATTACAGAAAGACTCCTTCAGTCAAATTCAAAAACATAAAAATAAAACATACATCTTCATATTAACTATTAAATCTTCAAAACAACCAGATGCTACTCTCTGAAAGGCACTTTAATGTACTTCTGAAAAGCAGTGATCACATAAAATATGGTCTGTCTTACAGCAGATGCTAACTGTTCTTCTGTCATGTCTTCTACGAAGACAGTTTTAGCTGAAGGTTCCTCAGGCAGAGCATCTGCTGATCCCATCATTAGTAGAGTCATTCCCTGTTTTAAAAAAAATCAGTTCCATAAAATGCTCAAAAGTTGACCATTTTCATGCTCAATGAAAGAAGCCAGACATAGAAAAAACAATTACATGCTTGTATTTGCCAGAAAAGGTAAATTTATACAGACACAAAGTAGATCAGTGGTTGCTAGGGCTGAAGGTGGGAGGAGGGAGTAATTTTAAATGCATACGTATTTCTTTCAGAATAATGTAAATGTTCTAAAATTAGACAGTAGAGAAGTTTTCACAACTCTACTAAAAATCACTGAAATTAAAAAAAAATACTAAAATGGCTACTTCAGGCGGAGATCACCAATTTATCTGCAAGAGGCCCAAGGAAACTTTTTTGGAGTGGTGGAACTTCTATATCTTGACTATGGTGTGGTTACATGACTATACAAAATTCACCTAATTCATCAAACTATACACTAAAAAAGGGGTAAGTTTTATTCTATATAAACTATAAGTCAATAAAGCTTAAGGAAAAATATTGTCATAAAGAAAATCGAGAATGTTTCCATTATCAAGAGAAGGGAATTCTTCAAATGATCATCAACATTTAATGGCACAATTTCTTCCCATAACAAATAAACTAAGCACCACGATTCTTTCTGTGAATATCTATTTTATAACTGCAACAATTATTTACATTTGAACAGAAATATCTTAAAAGCATTGAAATCTCCATTATTGTAAAATATCATATCAAACATGTAAGTTCAAAATACTCAATTTTATAACTCTACAAATTGTTAACCTAACAGAATACTTATATTCAATATACATGTAACATTCCTCACAACAAAAGACCAATGAAGACTCTGTCATCCTAAATCTCATTATCCTGACATGTGAACAAGATTATTACCAAGCTCTTAACTGGAAGACATTAACACATGAAACAAAGAAAAGGGTACAGACATTTTTTTAAATAACAACCCGACTGGAGGTTTAAAAAACAAAGAAAGATAAAATAAAAATGTCTAGATGAAGATTAAAATTAGAAAATGAGGTCAACGAACTCACAGTCTTAAAGAGAACCTATGTTGAAATCCAATAACCCTCATTGTATCACCTGTTACTTTTACTTAAACTTTTTATGAGATAATGGCAAAACAGAACTAAAGAATCTTTTTCTGAAGACAAGTGTCTCGGGAAAACCAAATTATTTTTAAAATATATTAGCAACAGCCACTTAGAAAGTACAATAGGGACAAGTGAATAACAATAAATATTTAAGAGAGAACATAACAAAAAACATGTGATAAGAAAACTATAAAGTTCTAGTTAAGGATAGAAAAAAAAGCACCTAAACAAATGAAGAATATAACAAGTTTCTGGAATGAAAAGTTTCTTAAATTATATTTTCTAAGTTTCTTAAGCTATATTTTCTTAAGTTTCTTAAGTTATATTTTCTTAAATTGAAATAAAAGATAAAAGGACTGATGTCACTAACTATATAAGTATTAAAAAGTTCCATAGAACATTACTATAATTAAAATTTAAAAGGACAACCTAGAAAAAGGAATTATATTATTTATAAGCACTTTAAAAAAAAAATCAGCCCTGGCTGGTGTGGCTCAGTGGATTGAGCACCACCGACCTGTGAACCAAAGGGTAGCCAGTTCAATTCCCAGTCAGTGCACATGCCTGGATTGCAGGCCAGGTCCCCAACAGGGGGCATGCAAGAGGCAAGCACACACTAACATTTCTCTCCCTTTTTCTCCCTCCCTTCCCCTCTCTCCAAAAATAAATAAATAAAATATTTTTAAAAGATGAGTAAGGAAAGCACATAATAGAAAAATGGGCAAAACAGATAAACAGAAAACAAAAAAGGCTTTTGAAAATTAATAAAGGTTCTACCTTAAGAAACTAGAAAAAGCATACATTAAAACCAAAGTAAAAGGAAGAAATAAAAAAGAGAGGGGAAATCAATAAAATAATAAATGAGCAAGAAAAGCTGATTCTTAGAGGGTAGGAATCAATGAAATTAACAAACCTCGGAATTCACAATTTGCCAATACCAGGGAGAAAAGAGAGAGAAAAAACAACACACAGATTCTAGAATGAAAGAGTATATTATGCCAATCAATTCAACAACCTAAATTTAATGGACCAACTCCTTAAAAGATGGAAATTAGCAAAACTGATATAAAAGAAAATATAGTATCTGAATAGTCCTGCTAAGTTCCTAGTTGAAAGTCTTCCCACAAAGAAAGCTCCAAGCCTTGGAGGCTTCACTGGAAAATTCTACAAAATATTTAAAGGAAAAACAGAATAAACTCTTTCAGAAAAGAGGGAAGGTCAGGATGCTTCCTAATTCATAAGCCCAGCATTACCCTGACAGCAAACTCAGACAAAGACAAATCAAGAAAACTACAACCCATATCTCTCATGAAAAGACATAAAATCCTCAACAAAATACTAGCAAATAGAATGTGGCAAGAATATAAAATCAGGCCCCAGCTGGTGTGGCTCAGTGGATTGAATGCTGGCCGCAAACCAAAGGGTCGCCAGTTCGATTCCCAGTCTGGGCACATGCCTGGGTTACAGGCCGGGTTCCCAATAGGGGGCATGCGAGAGGCAACCACACATTGATGTTTCTCTCCTTCTCTTTCTCCCTCCCTTCCCCTCTCTAAAAACAAACAAATAAAGTCTTTAAAAACTATATTAAAAAAAAGAATATAAAGTTGGTTTATTTTTTAAAAAGTGAGTGTAGTTCACATTAACATGTTAAAGGATAAAAAATAAATGATTATTTCAATAGATGACAAAAAGTATTCAATAAAATTCAACTCTCATTCATACTAAAAACTAGAGCAAACTAGAAATAGAAGAGAATCTCCTCAATCTATGACAAACTTTGTAAAAAATAAACTTCCAGCTAAGGCTAGAAACTTTCCTCCTAAGATTAGAAAAAAGAGACAGTGTCCACTATCAACCACTTTTACTCAACACTACTGAAATCTTAACCAGTGCAATAAAGCAAGCAAAAAAGAGAAATAAAAACCACAGAACTGAGAAGAAAATAAATCCTTCTTTGTTGCTGATACCTACATTATCCTAAGACACTAATACATAAAATCAGCAGAGTCATAGGATATAGGTCAATATAGAATTAATTATGTTTTTATGTGCCAGTGAAGTAAAACAATAAAGTCATAAAGATTGTAAAGGAGAAGTAAAGTTGCCTCTATTTTCAGATAACATGCTATGTACATAGAAAACCTAATGGGATCTAAAAAAACAAAACAAAACAAAATTACTGGAACTCACAAGTGAATTTACTAAGGTCACAAGATGAAAAACATACTGTATTTTTATAATGTAGCCATGAACACTGAAAAACAAATCTTTTTATAGTTTTCAACAGCTAAAAAACATTAAGTTCCATGAATCTAACAAAAACCATGCAAAATCTCTATGCTGAACTGAAAAACTAAAAAATTCTGTTAAGAGAAGGTATAAAGACCTAAACAGACAGAGCACACCCTATTTAAGGATTTTAATCCTCAGTAACATTATGTTCATTCTCCCCAAATTCAATGCAATCTCAAACAAAATTCCAAGAGTCTATATCGTAGAAACTGACAGACTTCCTTAAAATTATACAAAAATGCAAAGGAGCTAAAATAGTCTTAAAGAAGAAAAAGTTGGAGAACTTATACTATCTTATTTCAAGAGTTATAAAGCTTCAGTAATCAAGACCATGTGGTAGTGATATAAGTTTCTTCAAATGTATCAATGAAACAAGAGTCCAAAAATAGACCTACATGTGATTTTCAAGAATCACTCCAACACAAGTCAGTGGGAAAAGGAAAATATTTTTAATGGATCGTGCTGGAACATGGAACAACTGGATATACACATGGAAAAAAGGCATTTGGAATGTATTTTGATATATTAGGAAACTGTACTATAAGAAGTTTTCTTAGGATAATACTTACATTTTTTATTTTGATGTTTCCCCAATCATCATCCTATTTTAAAGACAAATAAAAAACATTTAATAACCCTGTATAATCTAATAAACCAATTTTAAGCCCCTTCCAAATAGAAATTTTTTCTCAGCAGATTTTATTTAAATTACTGTAATCAAAAGTATTTTTAAGAAAATACATGCAGACCTGACTAGTGTAGCTCAGTGGGTTGGGCATCATCCCAAAGGGTCACTGGTTCGATTCCTGGTCAGGGCACATGCCTGGGTATCAGGCCAGGTCACCATATGGGGCTAGAGGCAATCTAGTAATGTTTCCCTCTCTCTCTTTCTCCCTCCCTTCCCATCTCTAAAAATAAATAAAATCTTTAAAATAAAAAAATGCAGTTCTAAAGATAGGAAGTCTATCAATTGTTTAAACTACTTACATAAGACACGATCTAAAAGGCAGTAAAAATGGCAACCCAAAAGTAGTAAAAACACCTGATGGATGACAAATGAAATATGCTGATTTTTTTGCATATTAATTACATATTTGGAACCAGCAGAGCTTAGGTGACAAGAATGAAGAATAACATGAAGTAAGTTCTACATAATTAGGGTAATTATAGAATTTATCATCCAAATCAGGAGACTCTTGAGAAAGTGCTATTAAAAATTATACCAGAAGAGTAAAACGGGACTATCCAAGGCAAACTAACCCTTAACAATACTTGCTGTGTCCACAAATGTTTCTCAAGTACTAAATGTCACATCTATGAAACAATTAACAAATACTTTTACTCTAATATGTTTGAATAAATAAAGATTTTTTTCCTTAATGCCATGATTGGTCCATGAACAAAGTCAGTTCTATATTACTCTGTGCCTTTTGTGGAAGGCACCAGGTACTCAATCTGCTTCCCTTTGCTGATGCCACTAATTACCTCTCTGGACACCCTGCTTCAAAGTGGCACAGTAACTTCCTGAAGACCCTTCTCAGTTTATGGGATTTTTTTCCCCAATGTTTTTGCATGTTTTTTAAAAAAAATTTATTGCCCTGGCTAGTGTAGCTCAATGGATTGAGCACAGGCCTGCGAACCAAAGGATCACAGTTCGATTCCCAGTCAGGGCACATGCGTGGACTGCAGGCCACTTCCTAGCAGGGGATGCACCAGAGGCAACCATACATTGACACTTCTCTCCCTCTCTTTCCTTCCCCTCTAAAGATAAATAAATAAAGTTTAAAAATATTTTTTTATTTATTCATTTTTAGACAGAGGGGAAAGGTTGGGAGAAAGAGAGGGAGAGAAACATCAACGTATGGTTGCCTCTTGCAGGCCCCCTACTGGGGACCTGGCCTGCAACCCAGGCATTTGCCATAACTCAGAAATGAACCAGCAACCCTTTGATTCACAGGCTGGTGCTCAATCCACTGAGCCACACAAGCCAGGCCTTCTCAGTTTAAAGGCAATCACTTCTAATCATTTGTAATGATAACTAGATATGCCCCCTCAGAGAACTTACTTATCCAAAGTCACAAAAGGGCTGGGAAATGAACCCAGATCTACTTGACTTGTAAATGACATGCTCTTTTGGTATCTTACTGTATCTTATTTAAAACTCTATGATGCTGTTTCCTCATTTATGGAATATACAAAATACATTTACTGTCATCATTTTTAAATACATACAGTTGAGAATAAAAAAGAAAAGCCTGGCACAAAACAAGTATTCAATAAGCAGTAGCTATAAGTAGTCAGTTCCATTTAATTAGCATTTTTTCTTTAATTCTCTACAGCACACCACCAATACAGGCATACCTTGTTTTACTGTGCTTTGCTTTATTGTGCTTTGTAGACTCTGTGTATGTTATAAGACTCTCCACCAGCAAAAAATCTCAGAAATGCTTATCATTTTTCATCAATAAAGTATTTTTTAAATTAAAGTATGTACACTTTTTTTGGACATAAAGCTATTGCACTCTTAATATAGTATAAATATCACTCAAATACACTGGGAAACCAAAATAGTTCTGTGACATGCTGTATTGCAATGGTATGGAACCAAACCTGCAATGTCTCTGAGGTATACCTGTACACAGCTCAGCAGAAATTAAGTTATCAATGTTCAAAAGCTGATACTGCAACTTGGAGAGGAAACAATGTGTCTTCATCAACATGTTTTACTGTCCAGCTGACAAGGGTAGCCAGCCCTTATCTTTAAAGTTAACTATAGGCCCTGGCCTGGTAGCTCGGCTGGTTAGAGCATCCTTTAGATACACCAAGGTTGTGGTTTCAATCAGAAAAGAACCAACCAATGAATTTATACATAAGGAGAACAACAAATTGATGTTTCTTTTTCTCTAAAAAAATTAATAAAATAAAAAGAAAAACATTTTTAAAAAATTTTTAATAAAAATAAAGTTAACTATAGCTCTTTAGCATTTTGTATCTAACATTTTTTTTATCCTCACCTGAGGACATATTTTTCATTGCTTTTAGAGTGGGGGGAAGAGAGAGACAGAAACATTGACTGGTTGCCTCTCATTGGTTCCCTATCAGGGAATCAAACCTGCAAACTAGGCATGTGTTCTGACCAAGAATCGAACCCACAACCTTTCAGTGAACGGGATAATGCTCCAACCAACTGGGCCACACGGCCAGGACTCATATCTAACTCTTGAAGAAAGTACTTTGTAAAAACTATACTTGTATAGTATTACAAACAACAATGAAGAAAATATCATTGTGTCTTTTAGGTGGCCCCTCCTCAATGATGCTAGTTAGCTTGGACTCATAACTGTAGTCAATGTGATCATTCCAAGGAAACTAAAGGAAAAATTAAGTTCCCTCTCTTTTTAAACAAACCTTTTTTGTCTCCCATCACCAGATAGGTGTTACATGGCAATTACTCTTAAGATAAAGGGGCTCTTTTTTAATGGGTTGGATGCAAGAAAGGCCATAGAAAAACTTAAGTTTTCCAGTATTCCACAGCCAGGGTTTTGGTAAAAATCTCGAAACATTTTGAATCTCAACAGTCAAATGCATGTACATTTTGCAGCAGTCTTTTTATTTCAAAAAACCTACCATATTGTTTCATATATTTAATAGAAATAAAATTTTCCACCCCATAACAAAAAATTACTAAGAAAATACATATAGATTTTATAATAGTCTAAAAATAAAAGTAATACTTTTAACACACCCACCTAGGGGGAAAAAAGCTCAAACAATACAAATAAATAGAAGTGCCCCACTCCCCTGACCCACAGAGGTATTCGTTAATACAGTGCATTTGAAAATAAAATATTTAATGATGCTTTTACATGTTTGAAATGGCTACAATGTTCCTCCTTACCCTAACATGGATAGCTGTAATCCCATAACTACATACTCACCAAATAAACCTCAAGTGCTACATTTCAGTAATTATGTAATAATAGTGCATAATGAAAATATGGACTAAGTTTTACCTTCAGTGTTCCTCCTTTCACCATAACTTTCTGTCTGGCCGGCTGGACTCCAGTCAGTGCAAAAAGCTGAGCCTTGAACACCATCGGAGGTTCATCAGTATTCAATTCCACACCTTCGAATTTCTCCTTTCCCCATTTCACAGTAACTGCAATGAAAACCACAACTTATTTTTCATTTACAAAATAACAAAACTTCAGATTTAGAAGGCCAGTTCTTTAAAGTCTACATCATTCACCTTTTTATATTTATATCTATACCAAATCAGGAGTGACCTGCATGCTGTAGGTCCTGAATAAAATTTAACCGTATCTAATCCAACATCTTATTTGATAAATAAGGAAACTAACATTTAAAAGAAGGTGGTTGATTTACTAATGTCAAACCCAGGGTTCCAACGTGGGAAACTAAAGCTTCGAAACCTCTGGCTATAAAAACCGGCAGGGGTTGTGGTAGCAGGACAAACTCCAAGCCTCACAGGAGAGTTGTTGGAGACCCACAGGGTCCAAAAATGTAAACAAAGGCATCCCCACCCCCACCAGGAATCAGCACCAGAAGGGTTCAATTTGCTTGTGGGTAGCAGGGAAGTGACTGAAAGAGGGCTAATAGCAGAGCAAGTGGCACTGTTTCCTCTCAGACCCTTACAACCTAACAGGTACGTCAAGACAAAGAAATATGGCCCAAATGGAAGGACAGATCAAAACTCCAGAAAAAGAACTAAGCAACGAGGAGACAGACAACCTATCAGATGCAGAGTTCAAAACAATGGTAATCACGACGCTCAAAGAAATGACTGAGTACAGATGCAGAATAAAGAAGTGAAGGCCATAAAGAAGTTAAATAAAGAAAAATATACAGGGAACCAATAGTGAAGGGAAGGAAATCAGGACTCAAATCAAAGATTTGGAACAGAATGAAGAAACAAGAACTCAAAAAAATGAGGAGAGGCTTAGGATCCTTTGGGACAACTTTAAATGTTCCAACATCCCAAACATAGAAGTCCCTGAAGGAGAAGAGGAAGACCAAGAAATTGAAAACTTATTTGAACAAATAATGAAGGAAAACTTCCCCAATCTGGCAAAGAAAATAGACTTTCAGGAAGTCCTGGAAGCTCGGAGAATCCCAAAGAAGTTGGACCCAAGGAGGAACACACAAAGACACATCTTAATTACATTAGGCAAGATTAAAGATAAGGAGAGAATCTTAAAAGTAGTCAGAGAAAAGGAGACAGTCACCTACAAAGGAGTGCCCATAAGGCTATCAGCTGATTTCTTAAAAGAAACCTTGCAGGCAAGAAGGGGCTAGAAAGAAGCATTTGAAGTCATGAAAGGTAAAGAAAGACCTACATCCAAGATGACTATATCCAGCAAAGCTATCATTTACAATGGAAGGGCAGATAAATGCTTCCCAGATAAGTTCAAGTTAAAAGAGTTCACCATCACCAAGCCCTTATTATCTGAAATGTTCAGGGACTTATCTAAGAAAAAGAAGATCAAAATTATGAACAGTAAAGTGACAACAAACTCACAACTATCAACAACTGAACCTAAAAACAAAAACAAACACAAACAACTAGAACAGGAACAGAATCACAGACATGGAGATCACATGGAGGGTTATCAGTGGGGAGGGGGAGAGGGGAGAGTGGGGGAAAAGGTACAGGAAATAAGAAGCACAAATGGTAGGTACAAAGTAGATGGGGGGAAGTTAAGAATAGTATGGGAAATGGAGAAGCCAAAGAACTTACATGTACGACCCATGGACATGAACTAAGGGGGGTAGGGAAATGCTGGTGGAAGGAGAGTGCAGGGCGGAGAGAGGCAAATGGAAGAAAAAAAATGGGACAAGTGTAATAGCATAATCAATAAAATAAAGATATTCAAGTCTTCTGAATCCTATAATAATCTCCACAAAATATGATTATGCTGAAATATTCCCCAGAATAAGGTTCACAGACTTCAAATGTATTTAATTAAGCAGCCATTAAAATCTACATACTGTTGGGAGAGAGGAGAAAGGTTTTTGAAAGGTAATTTGAAAATAAAAGAAATTGGGAGCATATTTAAAACAAGTTAAGAAATAGATACTGTATTCTAAAGTGTGTTTCCTTAGCATAAGATGGTCAAATATTAAGAATTCAGCCCTGGCTGGTGTAGCTCAGTGGATTGAGTGCAGGCCTGTGAACCAAAGGATCAAGGTTCGATTCCCAGTCAGGGCACATGCCTGGGCTGCAGGCCAGTTCCCAGCAGGGGACGCACGAGAGGCAACCATACATTGATATTTCTCTCCTTAACCCTTCCCCTCTAAAGATAAATAAATAAAACCTTTAAAAAAAAAGAATTCAAAGACATAACTAAAACACTAAAAAATACATAAATCCTACTTCACAGCCATTCAAATGCTATTTCAAAAAGAAAAAAACAGAAAATAAATAAGGACATGGTGAAACTGCAACATTTGCCCATTGTTAATGGGTCTATAAAATGGTGTAGCCACTGTGGAAACACTATGGCAGTACCTCACAAAATTACCATATGATCCAGCAATTCTACTTCTAGGTATATGCCCAAAAGCAGGTAAAGCAGGGCCCCAAACTGATATTTTATACCCATGTTCATAGCAGCATTATTCATAATAGCCAGAGAGGAGCAATCCAAGTGTCCACCAACAGATGAATGGGTGAACATGTGGTGCACGTGTGTGTGTATATCAAATATTATTCAACCTTAAAAAGTAATGGAGTTCTTACGAATGGTACAACATGGATGAACCTTTGAAACAGTATACTAGGCAAAATAAGGCAGATACAAAAGAACGGGTACTGTATGATTCCACTTAGTGAAATACCTAGTCAAATTCATAGAGGCAGAAAGTAGCATGAAGAGAAACAGAAACAGAGTTTCAGTTTAGAAACATGAAAACATTTGGGAGATGGATAGTGATGATGACTGCACAACAATGTGAATGTACTAAATGCCCAAAACTGTACACTTAAAAATGGTTAAAATAGTTCATTTTATGTTATATACACTTTACCACAATAAAAAAAAATTTCAATTTTTAAAAAATAAATAAACTCAAGGATATACAATTTGTTCCCACTAAAAACTTTATACCTACTCAAAATGAGAATTTCACAACGGTTGTCTGATTTCCAACTATTAAAATCAGAATATGAAAAACTGACCCTGTGACTCTATGAACTTTAATAAGGAAGATATGGGGGGAAGATTAAAATGAATAATGCAATATAAATATTATAAAGGCTACAGAAGCACAGAAATATGCTTCATGAATAAGGGAGATCTTCCTGGAAAAGTGGTAACTTTGTGTTATTGCTATCAACTTTTTATCACTATCAAGTTAAGACTCAAAGAAAGATTAGGTGTTAGCCAGAGAAAAAGAAAAAATAAAAGCATTCCTGGAAAAGACAAGAAAAACATTCAAAAACATAAAACAGCATGGTATGTTCTAAAATACAATTCCCAGAATGCAGGGGAAGCAGATGAAACTGGAAGCTAGTCAAGGGAGATAACATAAATTGTGTTAAAACATACAGGCTTTATGTCATTGAAAATGTGCAGTCTCTAAAAGGTTTTCATAAAGGCCACCTAGGTCTAGTTTGAACAGTAGATTAGCAGCAGCAGGGAAAATGAGTTTGAAGAGGGTGCAACTGTAATCACTGAGATTAAGCTAGAAACATACAAAACAGTACAAGCAAAAGACAAGACTAAACCAAAAACAATTACCAAAATTAAGGAAGAGGGACCCTGGCTGGGAAGCCTAGTTGGTTAGAACATCAACACCATGAGTCAAGATTGGGGGAAGGGTTTGGTTCATGGTCTGGGTGTCCAGGTCCACTGCTAGTACATGAGTGGGTGGAGCAGCAGGATGAATATTTGCTTCTCTCTCACTCTTGCTAAAATCAAAAAAGGAGGGGAATGAAGGGAAGAAGGGGAGAGGGAGGAAGGAAGGGAGGAGGGGAAGGAAGAAAGAGAGGAAGAGGAGAGAAGAGGAGAAGAGAGGAGAAGAGAGGAGAAGAGAGGAGAAGAGAAGAGAAGAGAAGAGAAGAGAAGAGAAGAGAAGAGAAGAGAAGAGAAGAGAAGAGAAGAGAAGAGAAGAGAAGAGAAGAGAAGAGAAGAGAAGAGAAGAGAAGCCTATCTGAAATGTACTTAGCTGTGTCACATGGGCAAATTACTTAAACTTTTTGCTTCCCCATAAAGGAGAATTATACCAGTATCACAGAATTATGTTAAAGATTAAAACAAAGGAACACGCAAAAACAAACAAATAAATAAATAAAAGCAACATGTATAAAAACACTAGCTTTGTGCCGGGCACACAAGTGGTCATTAAATTTGTGGCATTTACCTTAACCACCTAAGAATCTGGATATTTAATTTTCTACCAAAATTTATTAAAACAGTACCTAAAATGTTCTCATTTTAATATAGCGTTTTTTGCAGAACCTGAAAATACAGATTCTCATTACAGATGTCAAAGGAAGAAACCTCACAAATCTACTTCTATTCTCTCATTTTGGAAATGAGTAAAAGTTTGATTAAAGATTTAAGGATGAACTCAACTTTTAAGGAAGTCTGGTAAATATAGGCTTTTCTAAAAAAGATTTTATTTATTTATTTTCAGAGATGGGGGCAGGAAGGGAGAAAAAAAGGGACAGAAACATCAATGTACAAGAGAAACATCAATGGTTTTGTCTCTCCCACCAGCCCCAACCAGGAACCTGGTCAGCACCCCAGATATGTGCTCTGACTGGAATCCAACCAAGGGACCTTTTGGTTTTCAGGACAACGCCCAATCCACTGAGCCACACCAGTCAGAGCTATGAATATAGGCATTTTTTAGAACAAACAGAGGAGTTGATTTTGTTGTGTTGTGTGTCTACCTGTGTTACCCTTCTCTGGGATTTATCACCATTACTTAATGCCCCCTCAATTCTATACTGTATAAATGGACTATTTCAAGTACTCTTCTAATGTTAATTACTGTGTATTTATCCTACTGCCAATAATTATGGAAAGATATTAAGCAATAATTATTAAAGCATTCGATTCAATATTCTAGAACATCAAGAACCCGCCTTGAGATTAACATTCCTCTTTTGTTTCTTATCATTCTTTTAAAATGCTGAATTTTCAATAAAGGAATTATGACTGTCAGGTATGGCCAAGGAATCACACGTCCATAGCCAAACACCACAAGCATCTTAGGTGCCTTTCTTTTAGGTTTTTTTCTTTATTTTTATTGTTGACACTATTACAGATGTCCCCATTCCCCCGCCCCCGCCGCCGCCTCCACCCAGCCCCCACCCCACTTCCCTCTGACCATCACCACACAGTTGTCGGTGTATATGGACCATACATATATATGTTCTTTGCCTAATCCCTAGACCTTCATCCAGGTGCCATCTGAAATCAGACTAGGAAACAGGAAGGTTCACCGACTAAAAATGTGATCCCTCGCCAATCCCTTAGACTACCATCATGCAAAATACCCGTCAGACACCAATAAGGAGGAAATAACCCTGGAAATGGGTATGCACCTACCTCAGAAAGCTAACACTCTGCTTTGGACATAAACGCAATACAATGTTTGAAGAAAAAAAATTTTAAAGCCAAAAAAAAAGAAGTCGCAATCTGCCTTGGGATAAAACAGAAATTGGTACAAAATATGGGGGTGAGCCAAAGGCAGCAAGGGGTAAGCGAAGGGAAGCTACCCAGAGAAACCTCATGAATGATGAAGATCAGACTCACATCCCAGGTCCCTCCCACCCTCTTACTTCAGGCTTCCCTCCTTGCTGCGCCCTTGCACAGCTACCACTAGTAAGCACAAGGAAATCCCACTACACCTGCAGCCCGGTCGCCCGGGCTCCAGGACACACCTCACCTCTCCCGGCACAGCAGGACAGCCACAGAAACTATTCTGCAGAGTCACCACTCCCAGAGGCCGATGCTCGCGGCTCCCCCATCTCCACTCCCGCTCCCACCGCACCCACCAGGAGGCCCAAAAGCGACCGCGCTCCCTCGCATTGCAGGGCTAGGAACTGGCCAGGACCGAGAACGCGGCCAGGGTCAACTCCACGCCTCCCCTGTCCCCTCCCCGGCCCCGTGCTCAGCCGGGCTTCCGCCCCGCAGGCCAGGCCTACTCAGAGGCCTAGTGCTGGGCAGGATTGCCGGAGGCAAGGCGACGAGGGGGCTCACCCGAGTACAGCGGCATGGCGGGACGAGAGGGAAGGCGGTGGCGCAGGAAGGCTGGCCTGGCAGGGGCGGCGACGGGGAAATGGACACGGAGAAGCTGTGGCAGCAGCCAAGACAGAGGCACGGTGTCGCCGGCAGCTCCGGTGCGACGACAGCCTCATTCAAACCGGCCACTGGCGATGACGCAGCAACACGCGGTTCGCCCGCAGAGCTAGAGGAGGCGAGAAGCACAGCGGCGAGGCGGGGCCTGGAGGAGCGAAAGACCAGGGTGGTGGGAGCGAAGCCAAGAAAGCCGTAGGCGGACGAGCCTGAGGGCGAGGGGCGTGGGCGCACAGCCCCAGCGCCACTGCAGGTGGGCGCCTGCGCACTGCACGCGCTGCCGCCCGCGCCCACCTCCCTCTTGGGCCTGGCTCCGCCCAGTCTGGCTTCACGTGGTGTAGGAACTTGACGTTCTTGTGAGTGTATTTTTTAAGTCTTTGCCCCTTTTTCGAAACGGTGGGTCAGTACAAGCCAGGGATTTTTGTTGATAATGGGCTAGTCGAAGAGCTGAGAGCCGTTCCTCTACATCTCAGATCGGTGTACTTACTAATGAAAAGGGCTTTGTCCACCCTTTAAGGAATTTTGTGGCAAAAATAAGTATGACCAAGTTTGATTTCAGCAGACCCCACCACATTTGGTGCAACTAACTTCTATCCTGGTGGGGGAGCTGGGGATCTGAACTGAAGACAATTAGGGCAAAATGAGGATGTGGAGTGATGCTAGGAACTGAAAGGAAAAATAAAACAAACTTGACATAGCTGGCCTTCCTGGATGGCAGTGAGAATTGTGGAGGATAGCAACCTTGCCTCATATACCATATGTTGCTAAGCCCTGCTCTACATATGTCTAATGGATAGAAACTTCTGCTTAAAGTTGACATGCTTGAATAATCAATGTATTGGTAATATTTTAAACTGAATGTTAATAAATAAAGTATAAAAATGTGGCTAAATATCGGAAAGTAAACTGCTTAGGGTTTATTGCTTAGAATATACCTCCTCATCTGGTCAACAGAAATTGTATCCAACCAAAATTGTATCCAACTTTAGTCTCCATGTAATGCTACCTTTTTGATGTACTCTTAAAGCCTACTCCTGCGATTACCCTTTCTATCAAGTAACATTACATTATAACTGCCCTTTTTATGCAACAAGTATATATTGACTGCAAGATACTCAATATGGAACTATGGATATGAAGATGAATCAGCCAACCATCCTGCCCTCATACGATGGAGAATCTACTAGGAATACAGAAACATGTGCACATTAACTACACGGTTCTCTGAATTAGTCAAAGCTCTTGGCTATAAAAAACAGAAACCAGAGAAGGAATTGATTGGTTGATTATAGGGCAAACTAACAGAATCAATAGGAAAAGAAGCAAACCAAGCATAGATACTGAATAGAAACCAAGGAATATGGGAACCAGGAAACATAGGGGAAGTCACGTCACAGGAAGAGCCCAGCCATTCCTGCCACCACCTCCAAGAGTAAATTCTAATGCTGTGTCTACCTCACTCCCTCAAGATTTTGGGTCCCAAACAAGGACATATAATTGGCCAATGATGAGGAAAGGAATGTCTGGCTCTGCCTCCCACTCAGACTTATTGGGGTATGGGGCAGGGGCTGCCTTAAATGGAAAAGCTATGTATTCGTTTATTACAGCTATGGTAACAAATTACCACAATTTAGTGGCCTAAAACAATGCAAATTTATCATCTTACATTCTGGCAGACATAAGTCCAATAATGGTCTTAACCTTAAGGTGTTGGCAAGACTGTACTCTTTCTGGAGGCTCCGTGAAGAATTCATTACTTACCTTTTCCAGATCCTAGAAGTTGCCTACATACCTTGTCTCATGCCCATTCTAGCAATGGCACTGTAACAGGGTGCAGCCAAGGTGGGGACCCCAAATGGGGATTTGTAATGGGGTCCAGAACTCAGGGTGTCCAGGAAATATTAGAAACACACACACACACACACACACACACACACACACACACTGTCCTCACCCCCACAAGTCTGAGCTGGGGCATGGAACACATGGAGCATTGAGAGTTGTTTTGAATAGCAACAGTTTTGCAGACAACCTCTAGAACAATCATTTAATGTATCTATAACCTTTAACTGGTTTCATAGATACGTTAAACAGCTGTGGCCATGGTTTGGGTTTGAGCCAGGAAGATGGGAGTGACTTCAACCTAGGATGTAACTGGGAGGCACCTTCCTCTGGGAACAGCACCTGTGTAAAAGCTTGCAGATGACTGGCTCCATGCCATGGGGCCACGCCTATCCAGACTTACTATGGAAGCCCAGTAAAGCTGGAAGAATACGGGAATGCTGGCAGATGTAACTGATTGTGGGAGGAGTTGGAAATGGTTGGGCAGAGGAAGATTGGCACTGGGATTTAAACCCAGGTGTGGCAGCCATGCCGGGGCTTTTTGGGACCATGCAGGCTTAGGATGCCCCCTTTTTGCAATGTGGCTTAGGAAGCAGGAGAGACTTTGCCTGGAAGAAAAGGGGTGAAAGGACTCCTGCTGGTGGGCCATGAGGAGGTGCCACGTGGTTTTGGATTAACTGGAGATTGCAGTGGCGACACAGCGGATGGTGCCAGAACCAAGGAGCTACCTGAACCACAGACTTCTACGTCTTTTCCTGAGATACAGTACCCCAGACTGGGCAAAGGAGAGAAGGAAGGACTGTGCATTCATGGGTATTCTAAAGGACTTTAATATTTTTATTGAGGACATTAAGTCATTACTCTAAGTCTGTATAACTTTTTAAATAATCCCTTTCCTTTTCACCAGTCTCTGGCATTGAGAGACATCTTCCACTGGCAGTGGGCAAGGTGAACCTAGTACGGGGTACGGGGAGACCCCTGGAGCACGAGGGTGGGTCCATGTGGTAATAGCATATCACTCGCCCCTCCCCCAGGGTCTGTTCTGTAACAGCACTGCTTCCATCTTCACAGCTCCTGTTTGCACTCCAGTCCTTTGCCTCCCTCTTGTGATTACAATGGCCCCACCTGGATAATCCAGGATAATCTTTTCACCTTAAAATTAATACCTTGATCATATCTGCAGAAACCTTTTGCATAGAGGTAACATTCACAGGTTCAAGAGATTAGGACATGGGTATGTTTGGAGAAGCATCCTTCTCTCACAGGTATATAAAAAATAAAACAGCAAATAATCACTATGGTTTCTTATAGCACTTATGTTAGTATGATGTCTTTTTTCCCTTTACTAAATTATAAACTATATATAAAATATAGATATTTATAATCCAAGCTATTTAAATATGTATAACTATGTATAATATTTTATGTATAATATACAAGTTCTGTCTGGAAAAAGTCCAACCATTGTTAATATAACAAGAACAATTTGTACAACATTGATATAACCTGGCAGCAAAGGAGAGTGGACTGGAATGCACATGCGTGAACAAGGACGACTTCACTGTTCTAGTCAATGCAGGCAGTAGATGCCATTGAGTGAGCATGTATACCATGTGGCCATCACATTCAAATGACTGAGTGAGTAGAACAATGAATCTGCATCAAATTTTGCATTGAGCTTGAACATTCCTCCACAGAAACTATTGGATAATTCAGAAGGCCGAGGCGATGGGCAACTGGTGATTGGCAGCTTCATCATGACAACATGCCTGCTCACACATCCCATCTCATGTGGAGTCTTTTGATGAAACATCAAATCACCCTGGTGATTCTGCCCTGCTACAGCCCAGATTTGGTGCCCTGAGACTTCTGGCTTTTCCCCAAGCTAAAATTACCTTTGAAAGGGAAGAGGTTTCAGATCATTGATGAGATTCGGGAATATTTGACGGGACAGCTGATGGCAATTGGGAGAACTGTGTGGGGTCTCAAATTGTCTCTATTTTTCATATTACATGGCTGGATACCTTCTGGACAGATCACATATTTCCAATGGGTATGTGTGTGGTGAAACCTAGCACAGCACTTGTCACCTTCAAACTATGTTTGAGAAGCACTTCCTAAATGAATGCTTAACCTAGTTTCAGTCAACAGATGAGACAAATTAAATTAAGGTGAATGCAATGCTGCTATAATACAGAGGCCTCAAAATTCAATTGCTAGCAATTTATGGATCAATGAGGGAGAGCAATGGCTCTGCCCCATAGGTTTGTTCAAAGGAAACATTCCATCCATAAAGTTCCTCTGTTACCTGCTAAGGCAGTGCTTCTCAAGTTTAACGTGAATGTGAATCACCAAGTACTTTGTTAAAATGCAGATTCTGAATCAGTAGTTCTGGGATGATGTCTTAGATACTGACAGGATCTCAGGGAATTTTGAGCAACAAGTCTTTAAGGAAACTTGTTGAAGATGGGTTGCAGGACTATCTGGGTTTCAGCCCACAGGAAGGAAAGATTAAAGGGGGGAAATTAGCTGGCTGGTGTGGCTCAGTGGATTGAGTGCCAGCTTGAGAGCCGAAAGGTTGCTGGTTCGATTTCCATTCAGGGCCCTAGCCTGGTTTGCTGGCCAGGTCTCCAGTTGGGGTCATGTGAGAAGTAACTGATCAATGTTTCTCTCAGACATCAATGTTTCTCCCCCTCTCTCTAAAAATAATAGAATCTTTTTTTTAACAAAAGGGGAAAATTATATGGTAGCAATTTCCTTTTAAGCAAGAGGAGTTGGAAGCATGTGCACAAGTCACTTCCATTCACGTTTCATTGGTGAAAACAGTTCCTGGACTAGCTGCATGGAAGTATGGAAATTGTGGTCTCTAACAGGGCAGAGGGATTCAGGCTTCAATTCTATTGGTTTGCCAGAGGGAGAAAATGGATTTCGGTGGAAAACCAGCAGTCTCTGCCAAGCAAATGTTTAACTGTTTTGTAAGTAATGCTCAGGCTTATTAAGCTTTCCTGAAACAAGCGACAGAAACTCCTGGTTGCTTAGTTTTTTCACTCGTAAAAGGAAAATTATAATATCTGTTCCTAAGTGCTCTCAGTATTGTAAGATTTAAATAGCTAGTTGAGTGCATGTATGTTAGTAATAAATGACCAAATAGAGCTGATCTAGAACACAACAAATACCAGGTGCTCTCATGTTTATACAACTATCTTCTAGGCTAAGTTCAATTAGTAACGAGTCCCAAACAGAAGTAAATGGTTTGTTATCCTCACCCTCCAAAAGTTTCTTTCAGAAGCAAAACTCTCCACAACTGGACACGAACAAATTTCTGGCCCAATATCTCCCTATCTATATTATCTTCTGCTTCAATTAAACTCAATGATGCTTGAACTACTGTGCTATTTGCCTTCCATTTTTGACACCCACCCCTACCTTAGAATCAAGTGCTCCCCAATTTTCTCTCCATGATACATTTCTAAACCTTTCAAAGAACAAAGTTTCCTCTGTCTCTTTTAAGCAGTTGATTTTTTTGGCATCACTTATTTAACATTTAATACTGTCTTCTTTACATATGCATATAGTATATATATATATTTTTTTTTCATCTAGACTCTTAAAATTTCTTTGCACCTCCTTCAGAAATGAGTGACAATTAATTCAACCAGACAATTCAGGATCATGTTGTACTTTGAAGAACTTTTATAAATTTAATTAGATTGCTATCTGTGTATTATCTGCCTCCTATCTGGACAGCAATACATCTGTCTTATTCATTTCTGTATCCTTTATGCCTGCACAGACCCAGCATGAATAAGCACCCTATCTATTTGCTGAATAATGGATTGTTGGTGTTGGCTCTAGGAATTCAGAGAAGAAAAATAAATTGAAGCAAGTGGGAAGCAGTGAGGGCTGAAGGGTTCTAGAGAGACAGGAAAAGCAAAACCTCATAGTAATCAAGTTCATTAAATCAACAATTATTTATTGATTGTCTGTTCATGGACCCTGCATTGCTGGAACTCATAGTTTATCAGAAAATGTAGAAAAAATATTGAAGTGAGTAATAACTATGCATACAGAAGATAGGAAGGACACTAACTAGAATAGAGCAGAGGGCCTGTGCAGGGTTGGCAATAGATAATGCAAAGTAGCTAATGTGAGACGATTATAGAGAGCCTGAGTGACACGATAAAAAATTTAGGGGTTTTCTATCTTCCTAAAGTCACTAGACATCACAAACAAGAAAAGTAATACTGACATTTCAACATGCTAGGTTTTCCCAGATCTCTCATTCCAAAGCAAAGATCTAACCTAAGTCAAGCCTTCTCTTAGAGGGATCCTTGTGAGTCAAGGCACAAAGGCCATTTAATGTTCTCTGCTTTTAAAATCAGTGAAGCAATATATGTACAAGGTTTAAAATTCAAATAGTAACAGGAAAATATTTAAAGAAAAATAAAAGTCTATCTCTCCCTATCTCCCCCCAGTATCACTTCTCACAAGCAACTGACTTGAACTTTTAGTGATTCTAGGGCTCCTGGTGGTCATCTTCATAATTCTAAATTATATTCTAATAATGCTATTTGTTAATTTATCAAGTTTACACAATATCTATGAATCCTCATTGTAAAATATGAAAAGGAAGCTTATAGCACCTTCCTTCCCTTCCCCTTCCTACTTCTCCCAACTTTTAATATGACTTAAAATTTTAAGTTTTAGTTCTTTTAATGGTTACATTAAAGATGTAACATAAAGCCTCCATTTCTTGTTCCATGAGACCTTAGACTGTTTCTTGACTAAACTAAGATAAGGAAAGTAGAATTTCTAGATTTTCCTTCCCCTTTTTCTCTCTCCTTTCATATTTCTGTATCTTTCAGCTTTACCAACACTTGCATAGTGAAAGATTACCAACAATAGAAACTAAGAATACAGGGTGGGGCAAAAGTCGGTTTACAGTTCTGAGTACGTGAAACAGTTCATTCTTTTATTATAATTTATTGTCATACAATTTTTCCATACAAACTGTAAACCTACTTTTGCTCCACCTTCTATTATAGCATCAACAACAACAAAAGGACAAAAATTAGGGCAGCTCCAGAAGATGAGGGCATAAGACTGACAGGATGGCAATTACAGTCTGCTCAAGATGCTGCTGCTCAGACAAATGAATTTTTCATCATACCATTAATATCAACTATATTAATAATCCTATTGGTCTCCACTAAACTATATCACCTCCACTGTCACTACATAGGTGATGAACTCTCTTACTTGCTATATAACTTTTATATATCTGTATCTATCTATATTTTTTAATGAGTTTCTAATAATGGTAGACTCCCTTATTCTACATTTGGCTGCAAATAGCTTTGTTTTAATCACAGTCTTAATAACAGCTTAGCTGAATTGGAATTAGTGAATTAACAGTAATTTTCCCTTAGTACTTTGAAGATATTCTTTCATTGTCTTCTGTCATTTAGTATTGCTACTAAGACTTAATTTTTTATTTAACTGTTATTTTGTAGGTAATTTTTTTTCTCTCTGGTAACTCAAAATTTTCTCTAGCTCTTTTTTAAAATGTATTTTATTGATTATACTATTATAGTTACCCCATCTTTTTCTCCCCTCTATTTCCTTCCACCCCCCACCAAAAGCATTCCCTCCCCTTATATGTCCATGGGTCATGCATATAAGTTCTTTGGCTTCTCCATTCTCCACATGATTCCTAACCTTCCCCTGTCTATTTTATACCTACCATTTATACTCCTTATTTCCTGTACCTTTTCCCCAACTGTCCCCACTACCCCTCCCCACTGATAACCCCCCATGTGATCTCATTTTCTGAGAATCTGTTCCTGTTCTGTTTGCTTAGTTTGTTTTTGTTTTTAGATTCAGTTGTTGATAGTTGTGAGTTTGTTGCCACTTTACTGTTCATAGTTTTGATCTTTTTTTTCTTAGATAAGTCCCTGAACATTTCAGATAATAAGGGCTTGGTGATGATGAACTCCTTTAACTTGACCTTATCTGGGGAACACTTTATCTTCCATTCTAAATGATAGCTTTGCTGGATAGAGCAATGTTGGATGTAGGTCCTTGCCTTTCATGACTTGGAGTACTTCTTTACAGCCCCTTCTTGCTTGCAGGGTTTCTTTTGAGAAATCAACTAACAGTCTTATGGGAACTCCTTTAGGTAACCATCTCCTTTCCTCTTGCTGCTTTTAAGATTCTCTCCTTATCTGTAATCTTGCCTAATGTAATTATGATCTGTCCTGGGGTGTGCTTCTTTGGGTCTAACTTTTTGGGGACTCTCTTAGCTTCCTGGCAGTCTATTTCCTTTGCCAGATTGGCGAAGTTCTCCATTATGTTTTCAACTAACTTTTCAATTTCTTGTTCTTCCTCTTCTCCTCTGGCATCACTATGATTGGGATGTTGGAACATTTAAAGTTGTCCCAGAGGTTCCTAAGCCTCTCCACACTTTTTTGAATTCTTGTTTCTTCATTCTGTTCTGGCTGAATGTTTATTTCTTTCTTCTGCTCTAAATCATTGATTTGAGTCCCAGTTTCCTTCCCATCATTGTTGGTTCCCTGTATATTTTCCTTTATTTCTCTTTGCATAGCCTTCACTTCTTCCTCTATTTTGCAAACATACTCAACCATTTCTGTGAGCATCCTGATTACCAGTGTTTTGAACTCTGCATCTGATAGTTCAACTATCTCTTCATCACTTAGTTCTGTTTTTGGAGCTTTGATCTGTTCTTTCATTTGAGCCATATTTGTTTGTCTTGGCACACCTGTATGTCATAAGGATTGGGGTCTTAAGTATTCACCAGGACAGGACAACCCATATGGCTGCACAGTGGTGCTATAGGTGGGGAAGGAGTCTGAGAGGGAACAATGCTGCTTGCTCAGCTTTCAGCTGGCTTTCAATCACTTTCCTGGCTACCCACAATCAAATTGGGCCCTTCTGGTGCTGATTCCCAGGTGGGTGTGTGGGTGTATGTTCTAGGACACTGTGGGTCTCTCTAACAATCTCTCCTGTGGGACTGGGAGTTTCTCCTGTCACTGCCATCTCCACAGGTTTTTACAGTCAGAGGTTTTGAGACTTTATTTCTCCATGCTCGAACCTTGGGTTGTGCAGTCTGTCTCGCTTCCCAGTTCTTCTTCCCAGTTTATCTGCATGCAAATGTAGGACTGCCTGGTCCACCAGCCACCACCTTGCCTTGAATCCTCTGCACCACTCCTACTGGTTTGGATAAATGTTTCTTCTTTAACTCCTTGGTTGTTGGACTTCCATACAGTTCAATTTTCTGGTAGTTCTGGTTCTTTTCTGTTTTTACATTTGTTGTTGTCCTTCTTTTGGTTGTGCAAAGAGGCAAAGTGTACCTACCTATACCTCCATCTTGGTCAGAAGTCCTAAAATCTCTCTTGCACTTAATATTAAGTAGTTCCATTGTTGTATGTTTTGATGTGCATTTATTTAAATTTATCCTTCTCATTACTAGGGGTAAACCTCTGAACTAAGGACATACATTTTTTAATAGTACCTAATTTCTCTTTTAGAGTTAGTGCAGTGCAAGTCTATATTACCAGTATCCAAATTTAATGAAAGTTCAAGTTTCACCTAATTGCCTCATCTGCCTTTTTTCCTCTTCCTTTCTTAAGATCCTCAGTTAAGTATCTCTAAAACTATATGGATTATTTTCTCATATAACCACAAGGTCATTATCACACCTAACACAGTAACAACAATTTCTTGGAATCAACTAATATGGAAACCATCATCAAACTTTCACAATTGTCTTTAAAATGTGTTTCATTGCCACTATTTTATTTTGGTCTGTTTGTTTTTGTTTTGTTTTCTAGAATTGGGATGCAGATGAGATTCATATATTACATCGGGTTGTTATGACTCCTGCATTTAAAAAAAAAAAAAGCAGCTTCCCCTTCTCCCTCCCTCCCTTCATTTTCATGCCATTGACTTTTAGGAAAGCCAGGTAACTTGTTCCATACTATAAAATGTTCTGTGTTCTGGAGTTGCCAGTTTGCTTCTTTATGGCACCATGTATTTATTTTTTTTAACTTTTTTATTGATTATGCCATTACAGTTCTCCCATTTGCCCCTTCATTCCCCTCCACCCTGCAAACCCCCTCTCACCCACACTCCCCCTCTTTAGTTCATGTCCATGTATCATAAGTTCTTTAGCTTCTACATTTCCCGCACTACTCTTGCCCTCTCCCTGTCTATTTTCTCC
>PVKM010015201.1:15886-28331 GCA_004027735.1 Carollia perspicillata | reverse complement strand
GGGGGAGGCCTGGGTTTCTAATGCCCAAGTGTTGCAACTTGCAGCCGAGTAGAACTTCTATAGTTTCAGTTTCTGTGAAACGTGGGGGTTGACACAGATGGTTTCTAAGATTCCTCCCTGCTTTGGAACTTCTAAACCGTTAGGCCAAACGTGGGGAGAGGGCCCATGGGGTAACCATCGGCTTCTCAGCTGTGCCGTGTGCGTGGGATGGGGGTGTAAGATGGAGACGGTGATAGTCACAACAGCGAATAAACGAACGGGGAGGGGCAGCAAGGAGGACTGCTGACAGCACAGTGGGGTGGGGGTACAGCCCCAGCCTCGTCCCTCCAGGGTGTCAAACACTGCTGGCACTCTTGAACCCCAGGGCAGGGCTGGGGCAGTCTGTGGTCCTGGTCCCAGAAACCACGGCTCAGCTCACCAGAGCTGGAGGGGAGCGGGAAGCTGCACGGCTAATGCTGGTCACGCGTTCTGAGAAACACTGATCAAAAATGGGGCAGAAAGAGAAAGTTCCAGGCCTCTGCCTTTAATTGGCTTGGTTCAATATAGAGTTATCTGATGTAACAAATAGAAAGACATGCTCAGTTCAATCTGAATTTCAGATAACAACGAATAATTTAAAGAACAATATTTTCTAGGAGAATTTTATTTTATTCTTTATTTATTGATTTTAGAGATGGGGAGAGAGAGAAAGAAACATCGATTTGTTGTTCTACTTATTTATATATTCATTGGTTGAGTCTTTTATGTGCCCTGACCAGGGATCAAACTCGAAACCTTGGCGTATTGGGATGACACTCTAACCAACCGACCTACCTTGCCAGGGCCCCAGTTTTTCAATAAAAGCACACTTGATAATGCTATTTTGGACATACGGGTACTACAACATTATTCATGATGCTGCATGTCATCTGACAACCTCGGATGGGAGTCCCTGCAGGAGAGGGGGTTGGGCTTCTGGAGGCCTCTGCCCTGCTCCAGCCGTCTCTTTCACAGGAGTCCTGTGGGTGGGGTTCACCCTTCCCAGGGTCTCCCCCAGCTCTGGGGTGGCTAAGTTCCCCTGTGGTTCCCCTCACCCCAGCAAAGTGGGGCTCTAGTTCTCTGTGAAACTGTCTTGAATCACCCTAATCTGAGCGTAGCACCTGTTTCCTGTGGGGACCCAGCCTGACATGGGAGCAGAATGAAAACCAGAAGGTTCTCAGGGTTATTTATTAAGTAGGTATTGGCAGAAATAAAATTAAGTTATTGGTGTTTGTGGCTCAAAGGTGTGGAATGAGCAAGACTATGCAAAGCCTCAACAGTGGATCCACTCTGTCAATCAAGCAAACAACTACTAAGAGAGAAATAGCAAAAAGGGGGAAAGTCACCCGGATACTAGGCTCAGAGCCTGCCCCTTTCATTCCTCCACCCTCCCACCCCCGTCTCTAACTGAGCCACCCAAGAAAGCACATCTTCCCCTCTCTCTCCCTCTGGACTCTTTGAGATAAGGGCACCCAGTCTTTTTCCTCTTCTAGGGCATATAGAGCCTTGCAGACAACTGTAATGGAATAAAGCTGCCCTCCTAAGGAAGTGGTGCCGTTGCTCTTCCCCTGCTGGCGTGCCCTGCCTCAGCGTCCTAGTCCTGTGCCAGGCCGCACCATTTGCCCAGGCCTTGGGGAAGAGGTGGAGGCTGGTTGGCGGGCACCCAAGCACGGGAAGTGCTCATGGGCTCACCCCTGCTGGGTTCTTCAGGTGACGGCTTGGTTGAGACCCATCACCCATTTTAAAGGATTTTTCCCTTTATTCTTACCCAAGGACTTGCTTATTGATTTTTAGAGGAAGGGGAAGGGAGGGACAAAGAGAGGGAGAGAAACATTGGTGTGAGAAACATCGGTTGGTTGCCATTCGCATGCACCCTGACCAGGGACCAGACCCACAACCCAGGCATGGGTCCTGACTGGGAATTGAACTTGTGACCTTCTGGTTTGCGAGACGATGCCCAAGCAACTGAGCCACACTGGCCAGGGCCACCACCCATTTTATTTTTTAATTTTTATAAAGATTTTATTTTATTTATTTTTAGAGAGTGGGGAAGAGAGGGAGGAAAACATCGATGTGTGAGAGAAACATTGATCGGTTGCCTCTCACACATCAGCTGGGGACCTGGCCCGCAACCCAGGCATGTGCCCTGACTGGGAATCAAACCAGCTTTGCGGGCCAATGCTCAATTCACTGAGCCACACCAGCCAGGGCCCACTACCCATCTTATATGTGCCCAGCCAGGACAAAACATCTGGCCCAGGTACCCAGCTTCAAAAGCATCTCGGTAGTCATAGCAATGGTCCACATGCCAACCCGAGAGACTCTAGGGAGAGGGGCCTCGGGGGGCACTGAGCTAATGCACATGCGCGTCCAGTCCTGACACACCATTTGTCAGGGACTGGGCATCCTCTCTCTGTCCCCATCTTTGTCTTTAAAGACCCCAGGTTATTCAGGGAACAGAGGGTGAAACAGGCATCTAAAGAACACATTAACAAGCAAGGAGAAAGAATGCAGAGGAGGGATGTTCTCCAGGGGCATGCACAGGGCAGCCCAAAGACAGAACCCTCAGCTCCAGAATCTCTTGAGCTCCAGAATCACCCCCAGGCTCACCTCCAGGCTCGCTGATTCAAACATTGCCATTTGCACGAGAGGCATGCTGAGGGGTTTAAAGATGCCAACTCCAGGGACCCACCCTGAGATGGTCATCAGGAGATCATGGTTCCTAAGGACCTGGGGTGACAGGGATGTGGGGCCTACTCAGACCACGCTCTGGGTCTCTCCAATGGTGGCAGATGTATGACACACTTCAGTAACCCCACAGGATTTTTTTTTTTTTTTAATTTTTAGAAACGGGAAGGGAGGGACAGAGGGAGAGGAATGTCGATGTGAGAAGCAATGATCCCTTGCATCTCACATGACCCTGACTAGAGCCGTACCTGCAACACAGGCAGGGGCCCGACCGGCAATGGAAGCCACACGTTTTGGTTTACAGGATGACCCTCCAGCCAAGCCACACTGGCCAGGGTGCCACAAGGATTGTTAAAACATGGAACACCCAACTATTTAGTCAGGGGCACTGACCTCTTTCCCCGTAGATTGTCAAGTAAAGAAATGATAACAGCCAACACAGTAACGGCCATCCAGTATGAATGAATCAAAATTATATCGCTTTTGTCAGATTGGCAAAAATATATTTTTTGGTGTGCTGCAGAATTTCAGTAATCAGCTTGTGTGTGCCACGAGATGAAAATGGTTGAAAATCACTGAGCTAAGAACATGTAAGGCACACCCTGCCTCTGAGGGTAGACCCACCAAGCGACATTCTGTTGAGACGTTTCTTCATCTAGACACACCCCACCTTCTTCCACAGAGGGTATGAAGTCATGTGGCTTCCACGTGACCTTCTGCTAGCTTGGTGGTTAAGATGTCATGGTGACCTAGTGCTCTGGCCTTCTGATTTCCCCATCAGTCGGCTGGGCACGCATTTCATGTGACTCACTCTCCCTGAACCCTCACCTCCGGGAACACTCACTGGTAACCTCACCGCCTGGCCTGGTGCGCTGGCCAGAAGCTACACTGCCCCTCTGTCACAAGTCCACGTTTGTAACCCGCATCCTGAAGTTATTGCAGACAGCCATTCTCTGTTCAACTGAGAGCATCATGGATTTCCTTTCCATGTCATTCCCCACCCCCAACATTTATTTTATTGTGAAAAATTTCGAACTACAAGAGTTAAACAATAATACAATACAATAACATTTCTCCCCTAAATATTAAAGCCCATAACTTTGAAGGAAGGGACAGTCTTTTGTAATAATATCTTACACACCCAGGAAACTTTTTTTTAAAACATCCATTTATTGTTTTATTTATTTATGCATTCATTGGATCCACTGGTTGAGTTTTGTATGTGCCCTGACGGGGGACTGCCCACACGACCTTCGTGTATCAGGACGACGTTCTAACCAACTGAGCTACCAGACCAGGGCACACCCTGGAAATGTCACACTGAGGACAACATGTCATCTGCTCATCCATTTTGACATTGGGGGTCAGCAGCTGTAACGTCTTTCCGCACTTTACTGCATCTTCCCCTCAGGAGGGAGTCTCTGGCAAGTGTTTACATTTGTCAGAAATAAGAATGCGAAGTGGAACTGAAGCACGTCACAGACTTTGGACCAGAAGTGGCCCGTGAGCCGCTGGAAGAGATGCCACCGTGCCAGCTGATGGTCATACAGCTTGAGGACCACAAAGCCTAGGCAGGAGAGCACTCCGAGGACCAAGTACACTCCTGAGCAGCTGCCGCCGTAGCACCTGTGGACACGCAGCGCCTGACCCACGGTGGCGGCAATGTGCATACCCAGGGCGACCTCGAAGCCGCAGGGGTGCAGCAGGGCAAGGCCATAACTGAACAGCGAGAGGCACTCGATGGCAAGGAGCAAGCAGGGCTCCCAGCCCCTCTCTAGGTAGAGGCACCAGGCCACTGGCCATGCAAAGATGGGCAAGGTGAACCACTGGTCCAGCACGGCAGTGGGGTGGGTCTGCAACCCAATCCGCAGCCACTGCACGGGGCCATAGACCAGGGCCATGCCCGCAAAGACATCCTTCAGGTAACAAACCCGCCGCACCTCATCAGGGTGCCCTATGGCACTGACGTTTCTCCGGAGCCAGTATACTCCCAGGAGCACGTAGGCCAAGTTAATGAGTGAGTTGAAGGGCATGGCCAGGAAGGCAGGGAAGCTGGCTACTGGGGCTTCCGCATAGTGCTCAAAGCCCACTTGCACAGAGACACTTTCAAAAACGCCCACGTAGACAGTGCCCACACAGAGGCAGCTAGCCATGGCCACGTGGCAGAGAGCCTGCCTTGACTGGGGCTCCATCTGGAACCCTAGTTGTGACCTGGGGCAGAGAGCTTAAAAGAGTGGCAGCCTTCGCAGTTATTTCAGAATTCAGATGAAGTTTTTGCAAAACGCTCCTCGCCTCCCAGCTGAGCCAGCAGGAAGAAGTCCTGTGATTTCCGGTGATTTCCGAAGCAGATGCTGTGACCTTGCCCTGGAGTGGCAGTGGCAGGCCAGAGGAAGGTGGGGGTCCTGCTGATTGGCTGGCATGAGCAGAAGACCGTTCTGCCTCTTTCCTCTGTGGTTAGAAAAAGAGTGTGGTTAGAAAGAAAACCATCCAAAAAAAGAGTCTCCATCTTGCTGACTCTCAGCCTCAGGATCCATCAACAGTTTTCATCAGAAAAAAAAAAAAACAAACAGTGAAGCAATACCTACAGTATGTTCACCTTCTTACACATGGGCTCTAGAATCCTCTCTTGCCTAAGCATTTCATGCCTCTCCAGATACCTGCGCTATTCTTCTCTCATCTGTGGACTAAGAATCCTGCTCCTGCCCTGGCTGGGGTGGCTCAGTGGACTGAGTGCCAGCCTGCAAACTGTAAGGTTGCTGGTTCGATTCCCAGTCAGGGCACATGTCTGGGTTGAGGGCCAGGTCCCCAGCTTGGGGTGTTCGAGAGGCAACCAGTGGATGTTTCTCTCCCTCTCTTTCTCCCTCCCTCCCTCCCCCTCCCTCAAAAAGTGAACAAATAAAAATCTTTTTTAAAAATCCCATGCCTTGCCCTAGTTCCCTTAGAGCCACTGTATTTACAGACTCCAACCTTTCCTAGGTCTGTTCTTACAACTCAGAATGGGCTTTCCCACTTCAGTGGTGTCATAAATGCGGAAGTCTCCAGGCTAGCCCCAAAACACTTGCAACCAAACAGCCAGCTGAACAAGAGACCATTAGCTGTAGTCTGAGTTCTGGAATCCAAGGCAAGAGATGGTGTGGTCCTGGGGGAGGAGGGGGAGGAGGGTAAACATCTCCCCTCTGCTTCCTTGGTGTGAGGCCAGGCAGCACAAGGAGCTCCCCAAGCCTGCTACCCTGGCTTGCCACCCTGTCGTCACGGGAAGTGCCGTACCATCCCCAAATCACCCAAGCTATTTAAAACAATGTGGACTTATCATTGACTGTCGACTGCTTTCAGGCCAGCTGTGGGGTGGTTTGGCCTAGTAGCCTAGAAACGTATTGACGAAGAAAGAAGAGGTTCGATGCTCTGCAAATGACTCAAAGCCAAGATGGCAGTCGTGCAGGCAAGGGGAAGAGGACTGTGTTCAAACCTCCGCTCCCCACCACCTACTGTGTGACCTTGGGCCTTAGCCATTCTGGGCCACAGTTTACATACCTATAGAATGGGGATGCTACCAGTACCTCCTCCACAGAGTCCTTGCGTAAATTAAAGGAGTTCTTATGTGTGTAGACCACTTAGCACCATTTTTCAAAAGATTTATTTATCTTTACAGAGAGGGGAAGGAAGAGAGAAAGAGGGAGAGAAACATCGATTGGTTGCCTCTGGTACGCGCCCCAACCAGGGAGAGCCCACGCATGTGCCCTGACCAGAAACTGAACCTGCAACCTTTCACTTTTCGGGACGACACTCAACCAACTGAGCCACGCCAGCCAGAAGTAGCACCGTTTATTTTTAGTGGCACAATCTCTATGCCCCCTCCTGCAGTTTAGGACCTGAAAGGGCAGGTCAGGGGCTGATTCTTTGCCCTCCCTTTGGTGCTCAGTGAAGACCCACTCAATTCCTTCTTCTTCTTCTTTTTTTTTTTTTTTCATTCATAAAGTATATTTATTTAATATTTTTCAATTTTTAAATTTATTTTTATTGTATTTTTTCCATTTCCCTGTATTGCCCCTATAGCCTCTTCCACCTCCATCCACCTCCATCCCTTCAAGACCTGCTCGATTTCAATTCAATTTCATTCAAGCACCAAGCCAGCATCTTTGCTCTTTCCCCTTACTCTTTCATTGGTCCTGTTTGCCACTTCATTTCTTAGCAGGACCATGGGGGCCCACCTGCATTCTTCGGGGAGGGAGCTGCTGGGCATCATGCTGAGCTTTCTTGCTCTTGTCTGTCCTGCTTTAGGGGTCTGCTCTTAAGGAGGACCAGGTGGCCTAGCATTTCCACAAGTGAACAGAAGCCCTTGTCCATACTCTGCATCTTCTGGTTGACCATAAGCCTCCATCTCAGCATGTGGCACTGTCAGCACCTCCCACTCCCTCTTCTCTGGTTAAGGAGCTTCCAGGCCACCCCTGCCCTGGGGTTACCACTTCCAGGCTGGTGGCCACTAAGGTGGTTTTGACGTGGTTTGCACACAGCAGTCCCAGGGTCTTCCTCAAATATCCCTGAATTGGATCACGTCGGCCTCTGCTCAACACCCTTCAGCGGCTGTCTCTTCACTCCATGCATGACCCCATCCTAGCCTCTCAGCCAGACATCAAAGTGTCATCCCACGTAGCCCTGAGAGCTTCCCAGGCCCGGTCTATCCTCCGGCTAGAACAAGACTAGTTCTTGTTCCCTCCTGCACCTGGCCTGCTCACACCCCCAGCTCGGCTGTCATTTCCTCTCAGGTGCTTCCCCACTGAGCTCCTGATTCTGGCTGGGCAGGGAGCTGAGGCCTGCCGGGTGTCCCTGGGTCCCTCCCTGCACCCAACCAGGGCCTGGCTTCCTGATGTGAAGTACCAGGCCTTCAGGGCTCTCATGTAGCCCAAGCTAGCCTGACTCTCCTATTTGCTAGCGAGCATAGAGAACCAGGGACAGAAGTCAAACACTGTCAACTTGATAAAGAGGTCCAGGAAGGACATGGCAAATGACTCTTCTCTCCGGCCACCCCGACAGAGTCCACTTGAGCCCTTGTGCAAGTTGAAAGTGACATGTAATTAAACCGATTTCCCAAGTTCACCAGGAAGACCACTACCGAGTGCTTTATGATGTAGCTCCTCTACACCCCTGAAGTGCCGTGACCCTTGTTACAGGACACTCCAAGTTCTTCATAGATTCCCCCAGCACCCGGCACACAAAGGCCGAAGGATCCATAGCATCAGCTCCCTGTTCTGGGGTCTTTTGGGGAAGTCCTGCAAAGCAAGACAATCCCCTGGCTAAGGGGCTAACACACATCCCTTAGATTCTCTTGCTTCCTGGGGTGATATGCATTTAAGCAGGAGACACTATCACCTGTCACAATGATGGCTTCTTTGGCCTGTAGCATTTGACAACTGCTTGTTGTGCCGGACTACCCTAATCACCTTTGTTGCCTTTCTGCAGGTAAGGGGATGCCAGCCCTAGGGCTTCAATGTGGGACACCCCCAAATGAGGTCAATCTGAGTCCCCTGAATGCCCAAGGAACCTGGAGCAACCACATGGATCCCTGAACTCTGGGGAGGGAATTGCTGAGTGTGGGCAAGGCCCCTGGGGATCAGCAGCTCAGTTTCCTTATGTTACAGGGTAGGGACTCAGGGTCAGAGAGGGGAGGTGAACCGCGAAGGTCATTTAGGGCAGTTGGTAGCACTGCCACACAGGTGAGGCTTCTTTGGCCTTTCTCAAACAGTTGGTTCCAAATGCAAAAGTGAAACAAGAGAATTACAACATAAATATGTCGAAAGATAGTTACTAAAATACTTTTGAAAATGTGATGTTATGGTAATATATGTGCTTCTTTACTAATAGGTTAAATTTCAGGATCTACAGGTAGGTTAAATAACTACAATAATTTCAAAGTAGTTATTCTGCCTGCCAGTAGGTCTTATCATTTAGTTAATTTCAGGATAGCTACAACAAAAGCTATTAAGATCTAAAATGATCTGTCATTTTCACGGATGACAAAGTCACCTGTCTAACGCTCTGCGCTTTGCGGCCTACATTCATAATTGCGGGAAAAGCCAAATTTTGGCTAAAGGCTGGTGAAAATAAAGACAAAATAAAGATGACAGTGAAAAAAGTCATCCGTTGTCACTCTCAGCTCCCAGAGACCGGTTTCGGGGCTCCTGCATTACAGCCTGTGTCTGGCATTGAGCATGACGGTGCAGCGCCCAGGCGGCCTCTTGTAACATCTGTAACCGACTTGGAACCCGAGGGTAACGTCAGTACCCACCTCTCAAGGTTGTAGTGAGAACTCACAGTATTGGCGCGAAAATGCCAGAGATCACCATCCGGGTATTTTGTCTCTCTGGCTTGGCTGGGGGAAATTCAAATCTCCAGAAGGGCGGACCCGAAAAGCGGTCCTGCGCCTGCGCGCGGGGCGGGGCGCGGGGCCCTGGGAAGCAGGCGGGAGGCGGGGCGGGGTGACGCGAGGCGACACATACAGAGCTCTCCCGCGCGCGCCCGCCCGCCCGCTCAACTCGAACGGCGCTTGCCCGGCTGCCAGCCCTGCGGCCTGCGGGGCCGGGGGCGGCCCAACGTGCTGCGGCGCCCTGGCGCGCAGCCCGGCTCCTGTAGTTGGAGCGCGGGAGGAGGTGGTGGAGGCGCTGCCCCCGGGGGCGGAGCCGGCTGGCCTGGGAGCCTGGGAGCCGGATGCGTCACCGCCCACTCTCGCCCCGCCTCCGGCTGTCCCCGCCGTGAGCTCGCCGGCTCGCCTGCAGACGCTGGGTGTACGGAGCGGGAAAATGTCTATCTCCGGTTCCAGGCGCGACTCTAGTGTCTCCCTGTCAGCCACCCGTGGCAACCTATGCCCTGTCCCCATTGCTAATTAAAAGCAACTCGGGTGTTTGTCCCTTTCGCGACCCGGGGCGGGGGGAAAACCGTTCCCAGGGGGGCGGGGCCCAGCTCGTCTGAGGCGTTCTCATCCGGGCATTCCCCAGATGCCGCAGCCGCCATCTTTGTTTTGTGCTGAAAGTCGCTATTGACGCCCGCGGACAGCCGGGCGAGGGGAAGCGGCAAGATGGCGGCTCCCAGGGCGGAGGCGTGGAGGAACGTTGAAGGGGCTCGCGGGGCTGGGCGCGCCTGCGCCTGACAGGGGCGCCGCCTCAGCCCTAGCCCAGCGCGCAGCGACCCCAGGCCCTCGCCGCGGGGCAGTGCGGGGGCTTCTTTTAGAGGCGCGCCAGAGACGTACCCGAGCGAGGGCTGGAGGGGCAGTGACGTCATCCGACCCCGCCCCTCGCCCGACCGTCGCCGCCGCCATGTTTAGTTGTTACTTCTTCACACAAGATGGCGGCTCCCAGGGAGGAGGCATGAGCACCCTGCCGTTACCGCTCCTCATGCCGTACAGTTGCCACTTCGGGGCGTAACTCTGGCTCTTTGGAGCGGCTCCTGTGGGAAGGAGTCATAAGGCGGGAAGCGAGGATAGGACGTTTCCTTGCGTTTGGTTTGCAGTGGAAGAACTGACCCAGGAGGAAGAGAATAGGGGAGAAGGGGGAGCTAATCTCAAGATGGCGGCTCCCAGGGCGGCAGGCGCAGCCTGAGCAGCAGAGGCGGACTGAGGGGAGAGGTTCGAGACCTCACAAGCCGTACAGCGCAAGCCTCCGAACAGTCCCCGAGAACTCGAGTTCGTTCCACTGGCCTCCGGCGCGCCTCTATTCTTTACGAGTGTCGAGACTGTTTCGGGAGCGGCGACTGCACTAAGTGCTGGGAGGGGGAGCGGGACGGTCTCAAGATGGCGGCTCCCACAATTGTGGTCTGAGCACCGGCGGGGCTGGGACAACCGCGGCGCTTGTGGCTCCTTTCCACCCGCCCCGGAAGCCGGCCAGTGCAGGGGACTTGGGGGGGTGTGGGAACCGGGCCGGGGCTCCGCCATTTCCGGCGGGTGAGGGCTACGATTGAGGAAGGGAGGAGAGAGAGGCGGCTCAAGATGGCGGCTCCCAGGGCCTCCCGCTCCAGCTTATAAGCAGGAGCGCCCGGACAAGTAGTCAGAGCGGCGAGACTCGACGGCCTCCAGCTTCTCTGGCCTAGGCGCTCGACAGTTTCGGGACGCTCTTGAGGAGTCGGGGTGAGCGAGGAGGAGGGGAAGAGTCAAAGGGAAGGAGGATAGTTAAGATGGCGGCCTCCATGGAGCCGTCCACCGCTGTGTGAGGAACTGCTTCTCTGTGAGAGCTGCCTTAGACGAAAGGGGGTGTGTGGGAGGTGTTGGGGGGCTTCCTTCCCGCTTGGTGACTTTTTCCCCACCGTGCCCTTTCCTGGAACTATGGCTTCGGCCGTGTCGCCCGCCAACTCGCAAGCGGTGCTCCTGCAGCCCCGCTGGAAGCGAGTGGTGGGCTGGTCGGGTCCAGTGCCCCGACCCCGTCACGGCCACCGCGCCGTGGCTATCAAGGAGCTCATCGTGGTGTTTGGCGGCGGCAACGAGGGGATAGTGGATGAACTGCACGTGTACAACACGGGTGAGTGCACAGCCCGCTGGGTCTTCGGATCTTTCCCTCCTTCCATCTCCTCTTCTCTCCTCTTCCCTCTCTCCGTCTCTCCCCTCTTCTTTTCCTCCCTCTATCACTTTCCTCACCTGTCTCCTTCTTTCCTCACCTTCCTTCTCTCTCCCTTCTCCTGTTCCTCCCTTTCCCTCCTCACTGATCTGCTTTCTCCTCCCTTCCCCGACCCTTCGGTGTGCCCTGCCTCTGCTCTTTTCCCTCCTCTTACAATCCCTGACTCTCCTGTTTTTGAGGGGTTCTTTCATTATTGAAGAGGAACTGTCTAGTCCGGCTGGTGCGGGGGCGTCGCTAGCGGTGGTGACTTCAGACAGACACCGTTACCCGGGCTGGCGGGCTGGCGGGCTGGCGGATGCGTCCCTTTGGCGCAGGCAGATTCCCACCCCCTCCTTCCCTCCCTCCCTTCTTCCTCCTGCGCCTGCTCTCTATTCATCGCTAGTGCTCATTCGGGAGATATGACAACTTCTAGATTGCAGATGAGTTCTGTCTCGAGAAAAGGGGCACAGTCGAGCAGCCTAATCCCGATTTCTGGGGGTTGTGTGCGTGGTGGGCAACCTTTCTCAGATGGTGCGGGAGACTTGGGGAACCACAGGTCAGGCAGCATTGCCGCCGCCTCTTCTTGGCATTCACTTCTGCAATGCTTCTCTTCAAATTACCGGTTTTCTTGGTCCTCGGGTGCAGGAGATAAATTCTAGTGATCCCTCGCCCGGCTAGGTGGGTTCCTTTCCTGATTCTTCTCTCCCTGAGAGCTTGAGGACGTTAGCTGCTTCCCCCAAACCCAGGGCCTCATTCTTTCCTTGGGAGGAGCGGCATTGGATGGCAGACTGAACGCTGTGCTGCACCCGTCTTCGGGTATCACTGGCATGTGGCTGGCTTTCAGCCTTTTGCCAGGTGCCCTTGGTAGGTCTCTGGGACTTAGCAGCATCCATCCTTCTGCAGCCCCCTTCCCTATGGTGGCCACTTGGCCTGGTTTGCACACCTATTGCCTTATTCTGAGTGGGCCGTTGAATGGCTGCTGGCCCATAGCGCCTTGCCTTGTTCAGAAGGAGGGACTACTGTTTCTGGTCTGGGTGGGGGAGGGCCGGAGGGACTAGGGCACGGGCAGGGAAAAGGCCGCCTTGGGGGGCGCCCCCCCCCCCCCCCCCCCCCCCCCCACATCAGACAGTAGTCTTTTAGGAAGCCCTCCTTTGCCGCAGCAG
>PVKM010015201.1:5776-15786 GCA_004027735.1 Carollia perspicillata | reverse complement strand
GGAGAGCTGACAGGCGGAGAGAGAAGTTGGTTGGAGTGGCAACGGTTGGAGGAGCCGCGTTCGTGGTTGGGTGCTCCCCTGCCCCCCCCCCCCCATGCCTGCCCCATCCCAGGCAGAGTGCAGTTTTTTCTGAGCCTTGCAGGTTGTTGCCCAAAACCGACCCAGTTGACTTTCAAAGGCTGGTGGGTTGCAGTGACCCTTTGCATTCCGGGTCTCAGCACCTGTTGCCTCCAGTGAGGCCAGGCTGGTTGGTGGCACTCCGTGCCAGCTCAGACAGCTGCGGTGGCAGCAATTAGCCCAGTAAGGTAAGGCTGAGGGGCATGGCTGTTTTTAGAGAGGCCGTTGCCCTGAGCAGAACCTCAGCTCCTTGGACCGACTTTATTCTTGCAAGGCCTGGAGCAGGCTCCTTGGCAGGGAAATACCATTTTAGAAAGTAGGGCAGGGGCCTAATTAGCATCAGCTCCAAAGTCCACTTCTTCCTAGAGCCTCTGCATATTCGTTAGTTTTTTACAATGAACTGGTCGCTTTGGCCTTGCTTTATTCCCAAACTGTGAGGATAGTTGTATCATAGCAGATAAGCAGCCCTCCAAAGGGCTGCAGCCCCAGTTCCTCCAGGGGAGCACTTTGGAAATTGCCCTAATCAACTCCTTAGGTGACTTCCCAGGAGAGCAACTAGCGACCCACTCCCTGTTCATGAGTGTTTATGCTCCATCAAATAGAGTCAAATAACAAAATGGGGCTCTCTCTGGCCTTTTCCGTAGCTACAAGGTTCTTGTGTTCTCCGAAGACATGGGGCTTGGTGTTGCCCCTCTCCCACCAGTGGTGGCGCAGATGTCTGTCATCCTTAGCTGTCGCCTCCACAGCTGCTTTCCTGCTTATCTTTGTTTTGTTTTAAATGAGGTCAGAGCGTATTGTCCTTAGGCCTCTTCTCGTGCACTTTACCTTCTGCGGGTTGAGTGCTCAGAGACCTGCTGATCTGGAAAGCATTCCCTGTTTGTTGCTAAGATAAAAGACTCCAGGGGGCGCATTCAGGGGGCGTGTATGCGCCCTTGTACTTTGTGCTTGCACTTTGCTCCTTTGGTTAGTTCAACAATCTCGGGATGACTGGTGGCCGAGGGGTGGTGAGCATGTGAGAAAGTGCTTATCCTCCTGCTGCTGCTGCAGTCACCATAGCACCCGTGGGACACTCGACTGGCCTTTGGGAGGTCTTAGGGTAGCTACTGTCCTTGACCTGGGGGAATTTTATCTCAACCTAGCAAAGCGGATTACTCAGAGGACCTGGAGCTGTCAGGGTGGGGTGTGACCTGGTAAGGGGAGGGCAAAGCTGGTTGCCAAACCAGTCACCCAAGGCTAGTTGGCCTCAGTGGTTCTTTAAGATCTGCCAACTGTTTCAGGTGGAAGGAACCTTGGAAAACATGTAGTAGAACTTCCTTGTTTTTGCACATGAGGAAATTGGGGTCCAAGAGGGGAAGTGACAGGTCCAGGGTCACCCCACCAGCTGGTCGCAGAGTCTGGCGGGTGTACAGACCTTCATGGAGACCGTTTCATTGTTTCTTTCAGCTGACAGGCAGAGGCCACCACCTTGGAAACACCTCCCTGTTCTTTTGTCCCTGTAGCTAATTGGTCACTGAATTAAACTTGTCTCAAATCTGTTCCCCCTCCTTCTGGGCCCTCTCTTCTCACATGGTTCTTGCAGTTACTTCCTGATTGGCCCTGTTAGTTTTCATTTGTTGGGAAGTCCTGTTCACCCTTCAAGGCCTGGCTCCAATGGCCACCTCTTCTGAGAAGCCCCCCCACCCACCAATAATTGCCCCTGCTCAGTGCAGACCTCTTTCCAGGCTGCTCTTCCCATCACAGGAGGAGGGCACAACAGCCTCCCCACTGGACCGGGAGTCTGAGTACGCGAGCTGTCTCCTCTGTGCTCTGTGCCTCCCAGCACCCGGCACCGTGTCTGCCACACAGGAAGTGTCTCAGCGTGACAGAAGGAACAAAAAGGCAGCTGGTGCCACTTGACCATCTATCTACCTACCTATTATGTTGGGATGGGTCTCTAGGTGGTGATGTGGAGGTTGACAGGGTGGCAGCAACTACTACACACAGAGTTGGCACAGCATGGACAGGGGTGGGGGTGCTGATAAAACACAGAAGCTGGGATTTCAGTCTTGTTGAGGAAGAAGAAGCTGGAGGCGTATTTCTGGGCAGCCCATGAAGGGTCCCAGGTGCAGGCAGCCTTTCCTCAAACCCTGCTCCCAGCTGAGAGGTGACAAAACCAGAGCACATCAAGAATGAGGGACCCAGAGATTAGGTTACACGATGCCCTCCACTAGATGAGCTAGAGATACTATTAAGGGGTGACTACAAGCAGCTGTCGTATTTAAGAGATGGTTGTTCGTGCCATCTCAGGGGCGGAACTGGGACTGTGGATGAAATGAAGAGAGACAGTTGGCAATTTCATACCAGAAACTGCATTGCCTGACAGAATGCTGCTGGTGGGGGTGCCGAGGGCCTCTGCCCCTGCCTGGAATGTTCTAGAATGAGATCAAGACCTCTTGGGCACCATAGAATGAGCTGGTAATTGTGAGCTCTTAGGACATCCTAAAGTTACTTGTAGCCTGGCAGCTGGGTCAGGGATCAGTGCGGCAGGAAAGCTGTGGGCTGAGTCCATTTGCCATGTTGTTTTGCCCCAGCTCTGAGTGATGGCCCCATAGCTCTGTGTGGCAGCCACAAGAGTGCTCAGGTGAGCGAGGGTGGCCAGTGCTCCCTCCCTGTGCTTGGGGAGCAGAGGTGGGCACCGAATGATCACTTTAAGTTGGTGACTAGGTTCTTGTCTGTTTTACTCTGTGACCTCAGGGCAGTCACTTCCCCTCCAGGGTTCTGTTCCTTTATCAGTTGAAGGACGTTTGGCCGAGGTGATCTCAGGGGTTTCTGTCAGCTTTTATTCCACTGACTTGGATGAGGTCCCTTTCAGGGACCATTACTTGCAGGGCGATTTGCCTCAGCATGCGAAGCTGCCGGCTTTTCTTGGTGTGTGTTTACACTAGGAATGAGAGCAAGGCAGTGGTGACCTGGGGCCTGGGGCCTGAGTGCGGGCGCATGGCAGGCAGCACAGCGTTGCATCTGTACTAGGAAAACGGCAGAGGAGGGGAGAGGGGGATTGGTGCTAGGCATATCGAAGTCCCTGTGACTCAGCTAAACTAGAGGGGACAGACATTCTTCCAAACCAACCCGTGCAGTTGGATAGTGGGCAGTGACAGAAAATGCTGTAACTGTCTCTGGAAGCGCGCTGGTGGTTGTAGATGAGGGCAGGCCTTTTGGGTGAAGTGTACGTTGGGCCTTGGGGGTGATAACATAGGGTTTGGGTTACCCAGCGTGCAGAGGAGGGATCTGGGTCAATGACCAATTGCATGCTTGGTAGAAGGTCAGGCAAGAAGCCGTGAGTGAGCAGCTGGGGCCTCCCAAGGCCCTCCCCACAGGACTAGCCTTAACCCCCACTTGGGTCCCAGGAAGTGCTACATTTACAGCCAGATCCCAATCCCTTTGCTTGCTCGTGTTGACCAAAACAGATTAAGGGGCATGGAAACAAGCAGAGTTGAGTCTGACCCCCCATTTGATTTTTGGAAAGAGTGGGGCATATCATCTACAGGACAGTCCTTTAAATAACATGGGATGAAAGGGACTCCTCAAAAGAGAGGACGACGTTTGCCCCGTTACTTTTCCAGGAAGCCCTGGCACCTCTGGTGTGAGGGGCGTTGAATGCGAGGACTCGGACGAGAGGGCAGGTCTTGAGCGTCACAGAAGGCTGGGCCACCAGGCTTGCTGCCTGGCTTCTCATTCGCCCTCTTCCTTCGTGGCTTCCCCAGCCTACCCTCCAGCTAGAGGTGATGGGCTTTGGGGAATCTTCTGTGGCTGGCAGAGACTGAGGCTGCCGCAGACGCTCAACTCACTGCAGCTACCTCTGGCTTTTGAGAGTGTTCTGGAGGGGTGTGGTGACGGCATAGGGAGAAGGCTGTGGACCATAACCTAGGAGGCACCAGCAGAGATTGTTCTTGTGTGTCCTCGCTACCCGTGCCCCCCACCAGCAGGCCAGGCTGTATTGATTGGCTTCCTTCAGGTGCCCTGAACCTGCAAGGAGGAAGGACACCAGCCAGTACCAGTCACTCTTTCAGCCACTTAAAGCTGCAGCCGTGGGCCCCCAGGAGGAGGAGCAGCATGGGGCCACTGAGAGAATATTTGGGTGTTAGAAGTTTCTTTGTTGAAGACCCACTGAGCGGTAGGTGAAGGAAGTCAGTGGCCGTATTCTCAGAAGCTGATGAGTGACTCCCGGCCTATTAAGGCAAACTTCATGAGAAACAGGGTGCTTGCAGGCTGTTTTGAGGTAGTCTCTGAGGTCAAGGGCTTTTGAAGATGGCTGAGATAGAGGACTGACACTTGAATGCTCAAAGGAGAAAGTCCCCATATCCTTGGGAATAGAGTCGCTGTGTCAGCCCCTCCTTTCTTGGTCCATATTTTCAGAGAGAGAGAGAGAGAGAGAGTGTGTGTGTGTGTGTGTGTGTGTGTGTGTGTGTGTGTATGTGTGTTTGGAGAGGGGATGGGAGGGACAAAGAGGGAGAGAAACATCTGTGTGCAAGAGATACATCCATAGGTTGCCTCTTGCATGCCCCCAACTGGGGACCTGGCCTGCAACTCAGGTGTGTGCCCTGACTGGGAATTGAACTGGTGACCCTTTGGTTTGCAGGCCGGTGCGCATTCCACTGAGCCACACCAGCCAGGGCTTGGGCCGTATTTTGTCGGCAGGTGGATTTGGGGAGTAAAAGGTGTGGGGACTCTGGTTCTAGGAGTTTCCAAGTTATCCTGACTTCTGCCTCCTTTTGTTTGCCAGCTACCAACCAGTGGTTCATCCCAGCTGTGAGAGGGGACATCCCCCCTGGGTGTGCAGCCTATGGCTTTGTGTGTGACGGGACTCGCCTGCTGGTGTTTGGTGGAATGGTAGAGTATGGGAAATACAGCAATGACCTCTACGAGCTCCAGGTAACAGCCCCTGGTGTGCTTCTTACAGTTGTGGCTGGGGGGTAGGATGGAGGTGGTCAGGCGGCGGGAATGAGGTAGTGAAGGGGCTGCTCAGGAGGCCGGCCAGCTCCTCCCTACATGACAAACAGCCAGGGCTCAGAAGACGAGCTCACCCCTGATTTAACCACCCAGTCTTGATTTTGCAGGCAAGTCGGTGGGAATGGAAGAGACTCAAAGCAAAGACACCCAAAAATGGGCCCCCTCCATGTCCTCGGCTTGGGCACAGCTTCTCCCTCGTGGGCAACAAATGCTACCTGTTTGGAGGTTTGGCCAATGATAGCGAGGACCCCAAGAACAACATTCCGAGGTGAGGCTGTGTCCTCTTCACGTGGAATCCCACACACCAACCCGCCCCCACCATGCCGAGTCCCTTCCCTTTGTGAAAAAAGAAGTGGCACTAGATGCCCTGTAAGGAGCTTTTGGCTCTGAGGTCTCTAACCCTGAGAAGGAGACGTCGGGAAAGACAGGCCAGGAGGTCAAACCCTTCTTTGCTTTGGGCTGGTTCCTACTCCTTGGATTCAATTTAGAGCCAGCGATTTCGGAGGTTTCTGCTGCCTGAAGGGTTAATGATGGTTTTTATTTTTTAGAGAGAGGGGAAGGGAGAGAGAAAGAGAGGAAGAGAAACATCAGTCAGTTGCCTCTCACACGTACTCAACTGGGGACCTGGCCTGAAACCCAGGCATGTGCCTTGACCGGGAATTGAACCAGCAACCTTTTGGTTTATGGGATAATGCCCAACCCACTCAGCCACACACCGGTCAGGGCAATAATGGTTATTTCTATTTTCCAAGGCTGGTGACCAAGGGCCTTTCTCTAAAGTCTGGAGGTAATACCAAGCTGGAGGCCCTGATAATAATGCCCAGCTTTGTGCGAGGCAGCCCAACATGCCCTGTCCTGCTGCTCCTCTTGGACTCATGGTCATCCTTGGTAGCTTTTGGCAGCCCCTCCTTGGGAGTGAGGATAGAAGAAGTTGTTCATGTGACCATAGCCCCCTTTGCATCCCAGGGAATCCACAGTTCACCCCTAGGAGCTGGTGAGCCCTCTGGCACCTGGAGTTGGGGCCAGCCATAACTGATCTTTCTCTTCCAGGTACCTGAACGACTTATACATCCTAGAATTGCGGCCAGGCTCCGGAGTGGTAGCCTGGGACATCCCTATCACTTACGGTGTCTTGCCGCCGCCACGGGAGTCACACACTGCCGTAGTCTATACTGAGAAAGACAACAAGAAGTCCAAGCTGGTGATCTACGGAGGGATGAGTGGCTGCCGGCTGGGGGACCTCTGGACCCTGGATATTGGTAAGATGTGGGTGCAGCTTCTCTGGTAGCCTCAGTGCAAAGCTATCTGCTGGGTGGCCAGCATAGGGTGGTGGTTGGGGTGGTGCTCACAGGGAGGAGTCCTGCTTGGTTCTTGGTTCTTTGGAGCAGTCATCTTTGCCCTGAGCTTATGGCGTTGCTTTTAAGAAAAGCTAGTCTGCCAGCTTGTAGGAGAGCAAGGGGAGAACAGGCTGGTGTGGCTCAGTGGACTGAGCGCTGGCCTGCAAACCAAAATGTTGCTGGTTCAGTTCCTGGTCAGGGTACTTGTCTGGGTTGCAGGCCAGGTCCTCCACTGGGGGCGTGCGAGAGGCAACTGGTCGGTGTTTCTCTCTCTCTTTTCCCTCCCTTCCCATCTCTCTAAAAATAAGTAAATGAAATCTGAAAAAGGGATAAATTTAAAAATGTGAAATGAAATGGAGTGGTCTAGATTAGGTGGCATTAGTCAGTGGCTGCCGATTCATTGGTGGTCAGGCTGTACCAGGAGTCGTGCATCCTGGTCTGTCGAAGTCAAATGGGATCTTGAGCCCATGAAACTTCTGGGGGCTACTTGGGCTGGTAACCAGTGGGGTGTCGGGAATGGTAGAAAAAAGTATGGATTTTTGACCTGAAGAAGGCTGAGGAGAGAAGGTGGCTGACAACATACCTTTGGAGAGTGGATTGGGTCATTGTGGGTACTCAAAAGAAATAGGTTTTTGTGAGTGGAATTCCCAGAAGCGCGATGCTTTCCCACACTTGGTCTGTAGACAGCAGAGGTGGTGTGTATGTGAGTGCATTTTGTGGAGAGTCGGACCCACAGTGGCATGTCTCACGCTCCCTGCTCCTACCCCAACCCTGAGAGCAATGCCAACACATAGCAGGTCTTTGAAGAGACATTAATTGCCAAGATTGTGAACACAGCTTGAGAAATGCCAGGACCTGACCTACCAGCCTCCCATTGGCATAGGGAGGCCAGACACGGAATTCGTAGACTGGATTGGCACCCATCTTCCAGAACCTTTTCCGAGGCCAGGGAACTTCCTCTGGGTCAGAGGGCATGTTTCTGATCACTTGTGGCTAACTTCTTTCTCCTTTGCTCTGCACAGAGACTCTGACATGGAATAAGCCCAGTCTCAGTGGAGTAGCACCTCTTCCTCGAAGTCTCCACTCGGCCACAACCATAGGCAACAAGTGAGTAACACCCATTGCTTTTCTCTTCGTAGCCCTCTCCCTGCCCACCGTCACCCCTGGCCCCAAAAGGCTCTCAGTTTTATTCCAGTAATTCTGAGGAGGCCTCTTTCTGGCGGGACTGGTATTCAGCAGCCCTTTGTTTTCATTACGACCCTAGGGGACAGAGAGAGGACAGACGCAGGGTAGAGGGGCACAGACCATTCTAGATTCTCTGTGTATAACCAGCTGGGTGTCTTTGTCAATACCAAGGTCCCAAAGCGAATGCAAGGATGATGGGGACTGAGGTGAGCTGTAGATAAGCTAAATAGTGGTTTCATATAGGGGAGGTGACACAGTTCTTGTGAGGGCTGAGCCACCAAGCAGAAGAGGGCAACGTCGAGAGCTTCGTGTGCCCTAGGAAACTCTCCTGGGGAGAGAGCTAGAGGACCAAGTGTGTTTAGAACTTTCTGGATGGAAGAGGTGGCCTCTAGCTTGGCACCTCCTCTACAATCGTCTCCTACTCTTCCCTCCCTCGTCCCAGAATGTACGTGTTTGGTGGCTGGGTGCCTCTCGTCATGGATGACGTCAAAGTGGCCACACACGAGAAGGAGTGGAAGTGTACCAACACACTGGCTTGTCTCAACCTGGGTATGGCCTCCTCGGGCTTGGAGTGGCCTCTGGAGGGCTGTGAAGGTTGGCCCTTCTTGGCCCCAAGAGTTGTGTGGGGTGTGCAGGGAGCAAAACTTCTAAGGCCTGTGCCTCTGGAATCCATGAGAAGTAGCCACTGGTCAGAGTGTTCGGAGAGACCCTCCTCTTCATTTGATGAATAGGCTCTTCTTACACAAGGTCTGGCGTACAGAAGTACATGAGCCTGAGAGTGCAGAGCCTTCCCCCGCCTCCCATTCTGCTTCTCAGAAGCAGCCACTTCGGTAGTTTCTCATCCCCCTTGCAGGGACTTCTCTGTAAACACGAGCATTGCCTAAGGTTCCTTTAGAAACAAAATGAGAGCCTGCTCTACACAGTGCTGCACCTGGCCTTTTCCATTTCCTCTGTCTTGGAGACCATCCCATCCCCACATGCCAAGCGGCCTCATTCTTTTGAATTGCTATCCTGGTGCCAAAACCTGCACAGACACTGCTGCATGAGTATCCTTGCACCGTTGTCACCCACATGCCAAGTGTATTTGAAGGGTGACAACCTCAAGATAGAATTATTGCCAAGCTGCCTTGCACGGTGGCTATGCCCGCGTAGACACCCCTAGCAGTGCCAGCACAGTGACTGTCAAACCTTTTGCTCTTCACCAAACCCAGTAAGTGATTAGGTCTTCCTGCGGGCCAGCCCCATACCCCCCTGCTCACCTTGAGCCCCGGCTGCAATGGGCACTGAAACCAAACTGCCAGCACCTATGGGTTAAGTTTGTACCTCTCTTATTTCTAGTGCAGTACTTCATTTTTTTAGATCCATTGCCTTTTTCATAACTTGCATTTCTCCTTGCCCGTCTCTTTCTATAAAATCTTGTGTAGTTTGATGGGCAAGAGGTGTGAAACGTGCGTTTCAAATAGTTCTCCCAGATCGTAGTTCAGGGTTTAGCATTTTCTTTTTTTTTTTTTTTTTCTTTCTAACTTAGTGATCTTCGATGACTTCCTGATTTAATTCTCCATCCCTGACAGCAAAAGGCCAAAGGGCTAGTAGGAGTTGTGGGATCCTTTGCCCCCTTGCTGACCTCCGCCTCCCGCTCTCCCCAGATACCATGGCCTGGGAGACCATCCTGATGGATACACTGGAGGACAATATTCCCCGGGCCCGCGCTGGCCATTGCGCTGTAGCAATCAATACCCGCCTCTACATTTGGAGTGGGCGTGATGGCTACCGAAAGGCCTGGAACAACCAGGTCTGCTGCAAGGACCTGTGGTACCTGGAAACAGGTAAGGCCAACTGCAGGAGGCAGCCTTAGGGCCCTCCGCAGTGCAGCTGAACCTGAGGGCATAGCCTTCTCTTGCGCTCACCCTTGAAGCGTCTATTTCCTCCTCACTGACTGTGCTCTCTTACAGAAAAGCCACCGCCTCCAGCCCGGGTACAGCTGGTACGAGCCAACACCAACTCCCTGGAGGTGAGCTGGGGGGCAGTGGCAACCGCCGACAGTTACCTTCTGCAGCTCCAGAAATATGACATTCCTGCCACGGCTGCTACTGCCACTTCCCCTACACCCAATCCAGTCCCGTCTGTGCCTACCAACCCTCCCAAGAGCCCTGCCCCTGCAGCAGCCGCACCTGCTGTGCAGCCACTGACCCAAGTAGGCATCACACTCCTGCCCCAGGCTGCCGCCACGCCCCCAACCACCACCACCATCCAGGTGTTGCCGCCGGTGCCTGGAAGCTCGATTTCTGTGCCCGCTGCAGCCAGGACTCAAGGTGAGCTGGGGCCCAGGCACCTGGCCCACCGAAAGAGTGCGTCCCTGAGTAAGGGCTGCTGAGCAGCACA
>PVKM010015200.1:0-28184 GCA_004027735.1 Carollia perspicillata | reverse complement strand
GGTGGGGGGAAAAGGCAGAATAAAAATTTTTAAGAAAACACAAGTTACATTGTTGCTAACATGTACAATGTAGTTAGCTTGAGGTGGTTGCTTCCATACAGAATGTGTACGGACATTTGCTTCTTATCATTATTCCCTAAACAATACACTATAACAAATATTTCCATATCATTTATGTTGTATTATGTATTACAAGTAATCTCAAGATGATTTAAAGTATAAAGGAGAACTTATACACATTAAAGGCAAACACTAAGCCACTTTATAAAATGAAATTGAGCATCTGGAGAATGTGTTATTTGGTGGGGGGGGGATTCTGGAATGAGTTCTCTGTGGATACCAAGGAACAACCATCATTGCCTTCCGTTAGGGCAAGGTGGATTCAGTTCTCCATGTTTATTCATACAGATCCTGCCATGCCTCATCTATTACTTACCGAGATACGTGTGCAGTAAAAGCATTCTCAACTGAACCTATACAAGGTGCGTAGTGAGCCATCTCTCTATTCTTAAAACTTTCATTACAATCACCTTCTTTCAAGCATACCATGCAGTGTGCTCACTGATAAAAATAAGTAAGTACATTTTAAAAAGCAGCTCTGAGCCACAAGCAGCAAAAGCAACCAGGGCCTCCCATCTCCTGGTAGTGGAGGGAGTGTTAGGCCACACAACTATGCTTGCTAGTCAGTGGTCCAAGCCAACATGCCATGGATGGTTTAGTGCTCAGCACGTCTTAACTTGACAGTTAACGAAAGCCAGTGAAAAGTGGAAAGTCATCAATTAGATAAACATAAAATGTGTGCAGGAAATAATGGAGAAGTTGTGCTCCTATAAAATACGAAGACAATAGTCTAAACACTTTTTCCGCATTGCTCTGTCAATTATCATATATTGTAAATCTTCATTATTTTATTGTTAGGAATGCATTTTAAATTTTGTTTCGAAAATCCTCAAGCAGCAATTAATCCATCAAAATTAAAGTGCATGTCAAATGGAAAATGAAATACTAAATTTGTTTCCTCAGAAATTTGATTTTGAATACTTTATCAGCATGTGTCTTTATTAATATTGATCATCCACCTTGGGATGCCTTAGTGACTTAGAAACAGAATGTATCAGTTTATACTTTAAAAGTTAGTATTGTAAGAACTTTACTCTTAATAGGAACAACTTAAAAATTCTGATGTTTGCACATTATCTTTTAAGCAACAATTTGCTTTCAGATTAAATAATTGATTTTCTAAGTAAACGATTTTTCCTGTTTTAAAAATCTAATACTTTGTTTCACATAAAAAATGAAGTGATACTTATTAAAATGCAAGTGTTTTAGCAGAAAAACTTCATGATCATATAATGCTCTTACCATCACCTGGTGTTTCTAATTAAAAATTAATCAAGTAAAGTCCAATAATGTAATGATCTTTTTAATTCAATTTAGTGAATTAAAGTAAAATTTTAGAATTTACTTTGTCAGGGATGAACTGTCTGACAATATACTGAATGCTATTGTAAATTCTAAACAATGTTAATGTTTCAGAATTGGAGTTAAAATGCTTAATTCCTCTTTAATAATGAAATTACTTGATTAAGAAATATATTCAGAAGAAATGTACTTTGAATTCATTGTGATAAAGTCAACATTTATACTTTGTTCAAACAAACATTGAAATTTACCAATCAAAAGTTATAGTTGTCAAAAATTTATAATTTTTAAAATTATAAATACAGAGTATTGAGATATAAAATTTTTGTGATTAGCTAATGTTCAATGTAAAAGAAGTCTTTAGAATTTCAAACTATTTTTACTGTTCATTAAGAAGCAAATTTTAGAAAATCTTTGAAGTATTACTTTGTAAATCAACCTACATGTTCTATTAATGATTTTGAATATTTTCAAAACAAGTCCTCGAACTTGTTTTATTTTATTTTTCTAAATTAGTTGTAAATCTTTAATTAATGTATTCAATAAATGCAACTCCTATACATTTCCATTTTGATAACTGTTAGAAATAATTACTGAAAATGATTATAAGCAAGAAAATTCAAACTTATATTTAGAAAAACAAACAAAAGGGGAATACCTTAACCTGTGAAAATCATTATCTAGAGCTCTTGTTTTTATCTAGATTAATTTATATCCTCCATTGGAATGAAATAAAACCAATAACTTCTTTTAGTATCTTTATTTAGTAATACATTTAAATAATAGACACAATGTAATGGAAAAATTTTGTCTTGAAAATGGGTACCATGAATAAAGGCACAATGACCTGCTTGATTATAACTAAACTTGACTATATTGGTGAAGACCCTATTTCTATATTAGACCATATTCCTAGGTACCGGCACTTAGAACATGAAAATGTCTTTTTCAGTGGAAACAAAATCCAAACCCAGAAAACAGGTAAGACAGACGGGATGCGTGAAATAAAGGGAAATACCAAAACGTGCATTGTGGGAATTGATGGCAGCGCACAGGCAGGAAAGGGGAGTGTAAAGTGGGAAAGACATGATTATACCCAGAGAGAAATGAAAGAAAAATAAAAGCTGATGCAAGAGGTTAGGGATATAGATTCATGTCTTTCATATACATGAAGACAAATATCAGCAAAATTACAGAAAAATTTAAAATTCCATCTCTATTTATACCCAATAGCTGAAAAGGGTAAGCCATTCTGAAGGTAGCTCCACCCGTACTCAAGTCCCCATTACAATGAACTGGAATCCTGGGACATTAACATATTCTGATTAAAACCAAAGACAAGGGGCTTTTGTTTCTTAACATGACAATTAACCCGCAAAACTGAGGGGGGTGTTTTCTTATAAATCTAATAGTGCATCTTGAATTTAAAGATATGTAAGGGGCTATGTGTGTATCACGGTCCATAATTATTTCCATCCAACTCTGTGATTCAGTTTAGAAAAGTTAGCCTAGAACAAAGTTAACTAATAAAAAGTCAGTGATGCTTGCATTTGATGAGTCTTCCATGCAGTTTTTTTCCCCATGTGTGTGTGAAAAAATGTAGGTGTCAATAACAGAGAATTAAAAGAACACCCAGATGCAAGTTCATATTTAAACCAGAAGAGGTACTACAGGAGCTTGCTGGAATTCAATGTAACATCTTTAAGCAATGTTTTTCATAAAAGTCTTCAATTTTGCTATCAATGTGATGTGGAAATTATGTTCTGTTTCTTCAATATACCAATTTATATATAGCTATAGATGCACAGAACTCAGTGAAATGTGCTTTTAAAAGTTATTTCAGGTTATAGGATGGTTAGAAAACACAATGCCATTATTCAAAATTACTTTAAAATTTTTGAAGACAAATAAACGATGTCTTTCCAGAAAGTATCCAACCACACAATATGAAAAATATAGACATTTACTGAAGAAAATACAAGATACAAGAAACACTGTACATGGGACAATGATGTCTCAGTCCCCTTCAAAGTAGGCACCTTGGGACCTCACGCAGTTCTCCCAATCACCACGAGCTGCCTGGTTTTATTTTTCTGAATCTCATCTATGGTCTGAAATTTCATTGCTTTCAAAGGTAATTTTAGTTTTTGCCAGAAGTCACAGGGCTCCAAAGCTGGGCTGAGGTGTGGGCTGAGTAACCTGGGTGATTTGATGTTTTGCCAAAAAACTCTGCATCAGCCCTGACTGGTGTGGCTCAGTGGATTGAATGCCAGCCTGAGAATCAAAGGGTTCCTGGTTTGATTCCCAGTCAGGGCACATGCCTGGGTTGCAGGCCAGGTCCTCAGTAGGGGGCATGTGAGAGGCAACCATACATGGATGTTTCTCTCCCTCTTTCTCCCTCCCTTACCCTTTCTCTCCCTCCCTTCCCCTCTCTCTAACAATAAATGAAGAAAATCTAAAAACACATCCCTCTACACTAGACATAATGCCTGAGGGTGTATGCTATCATGATGAAACTGCCAGTCATCAGTTGCCTATAGCTGTAGTCTTCTGAATCATCTAAATAGTTTCTACAGAAGAATGTTCATTATAAATGCAAAATTCAATGAAGATTTGTTGCTCTACTCAGTCATTTTAATGTGACAGCAACACAGTACACATGTCCACTCAACAGCATCTACTGCCCCCACTGTCTTGTACAGTGAAGTTGTCATAGTTCACACATGCACATTCCAGTCCACTCTCCTTGGCTTCCAGGTTACATCAATGTTATGCAAACTGTTCTTGTTATATAACAATGTACCATAGAGAAACATAGGTAGTGATATTTAAGGATATTTTATATAGAGCCATATTCCTATGTATACCACACATATTTGTGTATGTATGTATAAGTATGTATGTGTGCATATGAGGGCATATTTTAGTAAGTACTGAAGTTCTGGTTTGCTTTTCTTGAATAATCTGACTTGTCTGTAGAGAAGGGATGTTTCGCTTTGTTGTCCTGCTGTGCAATAGGGCATCTGCTTGAGGGAAGGTGAGGAAGCCTGTTCTTGTCCACCCAGACCTAAGACCAGACACGTGGGTGAGCCAAGCTGAGTTGGAAAGGGTATTATTTAAAGATTCACTTGGAACTGGTTTAACTTTCCATTTTAATCAGTAATAAAAAAGACATTTTTATCTCCATCTTTCCAGTTCCATTGTCTCAATAGTTTCTTAATCTGTGTAGTAAAAAAGGGCATGATTTACTGGTCCTCCAGGACTATAAAAATATATACATATATGTAAAGCAAATCCAGATGTACAGATTTATGTAAATAGAAATCTGAGAGTTATCCTAAAATTCTTTCTTTATCTTCAGATTGATGAAACTTATTCATTATTCAGTCACCAAATTGTTTTGAGTTGACTTCCAATATGTATTTTCTGCAATTTCATCACATTTTCTCCCTCCCTACCACCATTCTCTTAACTTAGTTTTCATCATCTATTATCAAACTATTGAAATTGTTTTCCTGTTTGTAGTCTTGCTCTTAACCACCCAGCTTAAAAAATATTAATAGAAACTTAATAAAATTGTGATACTTTTATACTTCAAATCTTTTTCTCACCATCATCCTTAGAGAATAAAGTCCAAACCTCCTTGAGTGGCATTTGAGGACTTCAGGTGGTCTTCCACACTCATCTTTCATCACCCTTCATATCACCCTTTGTAGACACACAACATAGAATTCTTTAAAAAGGTTATTCCCCAAACCACCTTCCTCCATTTCTTCACCTAATGCATACTCATTTTCAATATTCAAGTCAAGATATATAGACGCAGTTAGCCTTTCTCCAGTTTTCTCTCTAGACAGAAAAATGTTTGGCCTCCCTATTCCTATACACTGTACATAGAACTGAAGTGTAGCACTCGTTATAATCTCATTATTAATTCACATGCTATTCTCTCCCATGAGACTGGTAAATAGTTGCAACAAAGGCCTATGCCTTATTTTCTATGTAAATTGTATTTAGTTCAAAGTATGTCTAATATTAGGTACTTTATATTATAAACATTTTCCACCTGAAAGAATGAGACCAAATTTTTACTCCATATTTGAGATTCACATCTAAGAGTATTCATAATTTTCAAGTCCAGAGAAAGTACTTAATAACCCTTTATTTTTTAAAGTTAAAAAAATATGACATAGAAATTATGAAAATTTAAGAAAATGTGAAGTAGAGGAGCTTACATCTTCAGAATTCCACTGACTCCTTAAAATGGAACCTTTAACAATGCTGCATGAGAACTGTGATGGTCCAGAGGAACAGAGAAAGCCAGAGATATGAGAAGGTGCGAGCTTATCTATTGAGCATAACGGTCACAAGCTCTTTTTGGTAACGTGTATACACATCTCTGACTCAACAGAATCACATGGGGGTGGGTAGGAAGGTTCACTCTATGTTTCAGACATATATATGTGTATATATATTCTCTCTACATATTATACATAATCATATATATAAAATTTACCATATATTATTGTGATCCACAATAACATGATATTATATGACATATATTATTATGTAATCATACATAACATAGACAGATTATATATTATATAATATGTGATGCACATAATATATTATATGATATGCTATATGCTATACACTATATAATATATCATATATTATATGATATGTATTATATAGGTATTATCTATTTTATAGATATATACATAAATAGAGAGAGAAGGAGAGAGAAACAACCAGGGGCTCTTAAATAAGTTGGGCAATAATAGTCCAATGAGAATGTTTAAACAAAACTTATATAATCCCTTTAAATAAATGTATTTTATTAATATACTTACAACTATTACAAAACTATTTTTGTTTGAGCAAATTCTGTAAGAATTATAGTTACTTAAAAGGAAAACACGTTTACATTTCTGACATTTACCACTCTATAATACTATTTTCCTGCCAAGTGTTCATTCAGTAGATGGCAGGTTCTAGTGTGACGAGCATTCCAGCAAATCACAGGGTTTTTGTTAAACTTCTCCAACCCCCACGCACAGAGGCACATTGACACACATACTATGCACACTTACAAAATCTCAATTTGCCACCTCTTGAGTGAGCACGCACTATTTTACCTTCTCTCATGGTTTTTTTCTTTATCCTCTGGGACACCAAAACCACTTAAAATATTTTCAGAGCAGAATATCTTTGAAGCATATACCAAAGGTTAACGGGTGCCTTTTAAAGAACTACAAGCATTGTGTTCTCATTAGAAGACAGTTTCAGCTTTCCCAAGAGCATAGTAATCTCAAGGAGGTCTCTCACTGTGTCCTCTGGCATGAAAAAAAAATTATCTTAACGATACCAATTAAGAGGTGTAAATGTCATTTCTGCATCTTTGTTCTGTTTCAGGTGAGCAAGTCCAGGGCTCAAAACAAAGTCATAATAACCTTCTTCAAACTTAAAGACTTTCATAACATTTGATCAGGAGCTCAGGTGTTTCAAAACAACTGAAATGTCTTCTGGTATTCTCAATAAGAGCTTACATTATTTATGCTCTATTTTTATTTATCTCTATTTTCTACAAAACAAAAGAAGAAAAACACCTGAAATGTATCCCTCTAATCTTATCTGATTTATTCATATTTAGTTACCATTATTTGTGAGTTTAACTATAAGGTATTAACTTTTCTTTGATCCTTTTAAATAAGAAATTCAATTTTTATATAACATTATTTTGATTACTCTTTTCAAGAATGACAAGGACAGCCATTCTATCTTACATTTTTCTGACCTCTCTTTCAAAAATGTTGATTATCTCTCTTTAATGTTTACATGGGCCCATTCAGCAACAATCTGTCACCTTTATCTGGATCAGCTTGGGTCTAAATACCATTTAAAACCAGTTCTGCTAAAAGAGGCAATGAAGATCTATGGCTTTAAAAGTAGGCTACCTCAGGACCTCAAAGTCAAAGATGAAGCAAAGTGGTTAGGGTCATTTTACAGGAGGCATTTTAAGCCTGCAGAAGCTGAAAGAAATGTGCCCTCTGCCATAAAATCCATGGTGAGCATAAAATTGATGTTTCCTCATGGTAATGGAACAAAACTATTGATAGCTGAAATTTTTACCATTAACTTGATTCATTTAATTTAGTTTACATACATTAATTTTATAGTACATAATTTGGTCTAGGTATGAAAAATAGTATAACTTTGCATAACATTTAATTAGTTTGAAAGTTTATATTTTTAGTTTTAAGGATACACTAAAGCTAAAACGAAAACACATTTGAAATAATGTTAACCCTCATTAATATTACTGTCAACTGTCCCAAGCATAATAGCTCAAAAAACTCTTTAAGACAGTTTTATATATTATATATATATATGTATATATATATATATATATATATATATATATGAATGAAATGTGTAGTCAGACCACTTGAAATGTATAGTCAGTTTTCTAATGCAGTTTTATTTTTTAAGATATTATTTATTTATTTTTAGACAGAGGGGAAGGGAGGGGAAAAGAGAGGGAGAGAAACACCAATGTGTGGTTGCCTCTTGTAAGCCCTGCACGCAGGAACCTGGCCCCCAATCCAGGAATGTGCCCTGACTGGGAATCGAACCAGTGACCCTTTGGTTCATAGGCCCATGGTCAATCGACTAACCATCACCAACCAGGGCTAAAGCAGTTTTAAAATTCAATACTTTCACAATAAATCTCCAATACTTTGAACCCTTAAAAGTTACATGATTTTCCCATAATCACTAAAAAATAAATAAAGAATTTTGGAGCTCAATAAACTATTAGAAGATTAATTATAATCAGAGTCCTGCATATTGTTTGCCTAAAAATAAAATGAAATCTCCTCTGAACATTAATTTCAGGGAATAGTTCAAATATTATCAAATTCATAAATATTGTTCAAGAAGCCATTATAGCTGGGACAGATGGAATCAATTTTCCTATTGGGGGTTATATTTGATTTCTTTTTTTAGGAGAACTACTTAGGAATATACTTGTATTTCCTAAACTCTTCATCTTTCTTTTTCAGTATTAAAATTATTTCTTTTTAAAAAGAACAAAACATAAACAGTAAAAAAAAAAAAAGTAAAGTTATCTCTCTACAACAAAAGTAGCAGATGTACTATCCCAGAAGTAAACATTTAAAAAAATATATCCTTGAGGCCCTGGCTGGCGTAGCTCAGTGGATTGAGCAAGGGCCTCCGAACCAGATGATTGTGGTTCGATTCCTAGTCAGGGCACATGTCTGGGTTGCAGGCCAGTTCCCAGCAGGGGACACACGAGAGGCAACCATACATTGATATTTCTCTCCCTCTCTCCTTCCCTTCCCCTCTAAAGATAAATAAATAAAATCTTTTTAAAAAATCCTTGATTATCTTATTATATGTACAGAGAAATAAACATGCATGCAAATGTGACATATACATCTATGTGTATAGTGATGTTTATATTTTTACAAACACATTTTTTAGTTTTCTTCAGTTAATCATATACCTTGAATATCTTTCCATATGGACATATATAATTTAATCTTATTTTTAATAATAATATTGTATTCCATCATCTTTAAAATGTTGTTGTGGTCATTGTTTATTCAATCATATTATGTGGGTACATAAAGTATATGTAAAATATAAAATATAACATTACATTTGGGGAACCTTCAAACTAAAATATGTGTCCCTACTTTAGCACAGTATTTGTGTTTCTTTATGAAGGCCTTTTGTTCAACTATTACTTTTCACTACTAGACCCTTAAGTTTTAAGATAAAGTCAGGAGATGTTTCTGTATTCTTAATATCTAGCATAATGCCTGGTGCACAGTAAGCATTCAGTTGTTACTCATCGGAGTAAAATCTCCATGGGGTTATATACATCCTGAAGCTTCTGTATACACAAAGAGTAACTACAAAGAAACAGTAGTACTGACATTATGTTCTGTTCATCAATTATTCATACATATTCTATAAACATAATATTCTGTACACATTATCACCTACTGTAAATTTGACATTAATAACACAAGTAGCAAATGATAGCACCAAACTATTGATCGAGTGCTTTACATGAACTAGAACATGCACATACATGTTTCATTAATTCTCACAATAATTCTGTGAAGTTTGGGATATTAACTGTAGAAGTTTTATGAAGGAAAGTGAAATTAAGAGAGCTTAAATAATATGTCAGTATTGCATATTACTCCTATGTAATAGAATCGGGGGAATTAAATTCCAGTTTTAACTGATTCTATTGTCTAAATTTTTAAAACTATACTATTTCAATAAAAGGCATTTCTAGTTTTAAGAGCCAACAAAGACCCATTGCATATAAGGGAAAATATTTTTATTATATCCTTTTCATTTTCAGTATTGTAAGTGTCCTTCGTGTTTTTTTTTTTCACTTTCTGCATTTATTGAAAAATGCTATTTTTTAAAATTCTGGTAATGTATCTAAAGACTAATTGATTTTAGAATACTGAAACATCCTTGAATTTCTGTAATAAAACTTCCTTGGTGATAATTTATTAAAATGTTATATATTTCTAGATTCATTTGATTAATATTTTGTTGAGGATTTCTGCATCTATGCTTCTAGAATTTTTTTCTAATTTTTAGTTTTCTCAAAAACTTTTTGTTAGGTTTGTTATTAGGGTTACTTGACTTTGTAAAAACATAGTTGAAAAGTGTTTACTATTCTTCTACTTTCTGATAAAATTTGTGAAACATTCCCTTTTTAAATGTTATAAAATATAAATGCAAATATAAAATGATGGTCCCAACAACTCATTTCTCCCTGCTTCTCTTTGCTTAGTATACCCTTCAACCCTGGAAATAATGCAATAGGTAACAAAAGAGGAACTCTGAAAAATGGAAAAAGAAAGGCAGACTGGTTAGAGATTTTTGGACTAGAGAAATAACAGCACTAGGGTGTCTTGTGAAGCCCCAGGCAACAGAGCAGTGGGACTCAAGCTTGCCATTTCTCATCCTCCATCTTAGCAGGAGGAAGTGACCAGGTATGCATGTCACATGGGAGTACCACCCATATCAGGTGAGCCTGGCAACACTGGGAAAGGGATTGATTGGCAATGATTGGCCACTGACAATGATTGGCCACAGGATGTACTGCCTTTCCACTATGACCTGAGTCTCCTCTCTTCTCACAGGAACACCAGGCAGTTGGCGTCATCACCAACTTCCAGTAGGAATTTGCCAAAACAAATACCAAGCCAGGGAAAACTCTTGTTCTTACAGCAAGGGGACCCCATCACTAAAAAGAGCTTCATTCAGGAGGCCCTGAGTATCCTGTTCTTCCTTTTCGGGCCAAGCCTCCTCTATCTCATCTAGAGATTTCACTGGACTATTTCAAATTGAGTCAAGTTTTGCCCCTCCATGGTCCTGAACTACCAGGTTCTTCATTCATGCAAGAAAGAATTCAATAGTAAGTTTGGGTGAAAGAACAGTAAGTTTACTGAAGCTCAGGGTAGTGAAGCAAAAAAGTGTTCTTGGAAACCAGATCAGTGAGCAAGCCTGGAATGAGCTGCCACTGCCCACCAGCTCCCTTGGCTGCAAGTCGCACTGGAACCCTTAGGGCTTAGGACAAAGGAAGCACAGGTACATACTTGAGAAAGGATGAGGGTGTGCTCAAAGAAAAGCTGTGTTGGTGTCCTTTGTCCTGAGGGTTTTCATCCATTTTAGATAGACAAGGTTTTTAGGGGAGGTTCTGAACAGAATATTCACTAGATTTCTGAGGGAGGGGTGGAATCTCCTCAGATGTGTTTGGTCAGCCATCAGGTGACCTTTAAAAGGCCTTCAGTTTCTGATCAAGGCAGCATGGGGGTGTCACTTCGTATGATGATGTATTAAATGAGTGTATACTGGAGTTTGGGGTCACACTCTGATCAGTCTCACCTCCATCTTGTATTAGCCTGCTTCCAAATAGTTTTGCTATCTACCTCCCCGACCATGGCGATTTAAACCACTTGCTCTTAGGCAAGATTGGTTAGAGAGGAAAGGCTTTTGTGATTTATTAGATAGCTGTTTGTTGCTCAGCCATTCTGGCCATTTGTTCAACCATTTGTTTCCGTTGCCTCATTTCACTTGCCAGGGAATTTTTTCTAGTTCCTTACTTACCTGTCTCAGAGATACACAATGGCCCCTAGGCACCTGCAGAGGAGATCTCCCCAAAACAAGCAGTCCAGCTCTAGGAGTGATTTTCATCCCCACAGACTAGAGATTCACTTCCCCTACTATGGTCCAGTCTGGTTAAATACTTCTGTCTACTCATGCACAACCAACTGTGATTGCTGCAAACCCCTGTGGAGCCAAATAAGCCAAGCAGGCAAAACTTACCACACAAAGCCTCTGGAAATCACAAGGTCATTGGCCCCACAGCCCACAGATACTGTCTAGAACCTGTGTGGTAAACTTCAACAGGCTGACTGCCTGAAGGGGACTCTGAGTTTCTTAACTTAGTAAACAAAATATCCAAGATGCAATAAAAACAACTCTTCATGCCAAGAATCAGGAAAATCACAACATGAAAGGAAAAGGCATTCAGTTGATAGCAACGACAAAAGGAGTCTAATGTTGGAATTATGTGTCTAGGATATTAAAGTGGCACTAGTAAAAATGCTTCGACAATCAACAGCACATTTTCCTAAAACAGTGGAAACAAAATCAGCCAAGAAGTACAAAGTATTTTTTAAAAAAACCTGGAAATTATATAAACAAAAAATACACCAGAGAAAACTTCGTGGAGGGTTTCAATAGAACATGAAGAGATAATAGGATATAATCATTGAATCTGAAGACAGATGGATAGAAATTACCCAATGTGAACAACAAACTGAAAAGAGAGTGGGAAAAAAATGAACAGAGCATCAAGGACTTCTGGGAAAATAACTCAAGATTCGGTATTCTTATGGAGTTCCATCAAAGAAGGTCAATATGAGTGTTTGGGTACATAAGCCACATAACTAATCCTTTAAGCGAGTGTTTGTCCTTTCACCCAATTCCAAGCATGCTGTTTGGCTATTTGGAGAATTTTCCAAATCTTTCAGTGTGTGTTCCTTTTCACTTAGCAGGTTTATCTCAACATTTCTCTTTCTTCTCATATTTCACTATAAGCAGTAATTTGCATGCTGCACCTCCTACACTTTGCTAGGAAATCTTACCTAAATATCCAAATTCATCCCTTTCCACCCAGTAGCAGAACACAATTTAGCCAAGTTTCCTGATACTTCATAGTAATGATTCCTGCAATGTCCAATAACATGTCTTTTTTCCCAGAAGGCAACACCAGAAGGACCTTTAACATTCATATTTCTACCAACATTCTGTTCATGATATGAGTGTTTGTATTCTTTAAGATGACAGAACTTTCTTCATAATCTACTAAGCCTTCATCAGAATTGCTTGTAATGACTGTTTCTGCCAGAGTCCCTTCAAGGCAATCTAGAGTTTTTCTGTTAAGCACCTCAAAACTCTTACTAGTCCCTACCCATTACCCAATTCCAAAGCCATGTCCACATTGTTAGGTGTTTGTTACATCGGCACCCAGTTCTCTGTACAAAAATCTATATTAAGTTGTTAGTGTTGGGCAGGATACAGAGTAAACCAAAGTAGGGAGGGAGAGAGAGAGAGAGAGACATGTATCACACATTAACTTAGCAGTCCTCAGCCTGGTCCGATAAGATTGCCAGGCATTCGAAAATCACAAGAAAAACCATGTTAGCACAGGAGGAGAGCCTTGAAGTTCTGTATGTGTCATTTCCACTCTCTGGGAAAGAAAGCCTTTGGAACTGTGTATTAGTCCCAACGTCTGAAGAGGAGAGGAGGAGGGCGGACCTAGAAGCTGCTTACAAGCATAAAACCCCTAAAATTCCAATAGTTGGGACACTCAGACTGGCTGTGTGTCCCCTGGCCTCTTTGTAGTCAAGTGTATTTTATAAATGAACTTACTATCTCATTTCACTGTATGTGCTGTCTCTCACCTGAATTCTTCTCTAGCCAACAAGGCAAAACCAAGGAAGGGGAGCCCCCCAAGGAGGGGGTGTCCCCTAACTTGGGTCTCCCTGGCAGCAGTAGGGCTTCCACACAAAGTACCATAGAATGAGTGCTTTAAAACAACAGAAGTTTATTTTCTGATAGTTGTGGAGGTAAGAAGTCCTAAATCGCCTTTTCAGTAGGCCCACGATCTTGCCTCTTCCTAGCTTCCAGGGGTTGTTGACAATCTTTGGTATTTGCTGGTTGATGCAGGACTCCAATTTATTCTACCTAGATAATCACATGGCATTCTCTCTCTGTCCTTGTCTTTGCTTCATTTTCATATGAGGGCACTGGTTTTTGGATTAGGGAGCACTTTAACGCAGCATGACTTCATTTTAATTTAGCATTTGTTATATCGGCAAAGACAGGGTTTCCAAACAAGGTCGCATTCTGTAGTTCTGTGTTTTGGGGAGATGCTACTGAGCCCAATTTAGTAAAGACAGACACAATTTAAAGGAGGTGAAGGTAGAGGGGAAAAAAGAACTAAATGGAAATAAAGTGCCTACATTTTATTCCAAGTGTTAAATGGCATAAAGAAATAACTACGAAGCCCTGTGGGCTTGAAGTATTTTTTTGTGGGTAGTTCTTTTTTAAATTATAAATTCAATTTCTTTAATTGATTCTGTCTATGTAAGACCATCCAAACCTACAGAAAATTTTTATAAAAATTTATTTGAGCCAAAAAGAGGCTACACTGAGAAGCACGATTTCAACAGACTGAGGTAAATGCTTCAGAGAGTAACAGTTGCAGTTTCTTGTATGCATTTGAAATTAAGAAGGGAAGACAAGAAAGATTGCATGGAGGGGGAAGAAAGAAAATCTGGAATGGGATTACAGGGTAGTTAAAAAGATTATGTACTCTCTTGAGGGTATTTATGGTTTATTTCAAAGGTGCCTTGACCTAGCTGCACAGAACAATGGACAGGATTTATTACTTCAGGCAAAGATAAACCTTTTGCTAAAGAAGTCCTGCCCTGGGGAGTGACACCCACAATGACAGTTAGGAATTGACAATCAGATCACCTTGCGGAACAGATTTTTGGCCATGATTCTTTCATTGGGTCTTCAGATGCCTTATTGCTTCTTGGCTTATTTTTGGTTTGTTTTTCAAGGAATGTTTCCAGTTTATCTAAGTAAACAGTATAATCATAAAGTTTTCATTTGCCTTTTAATATGTGTATGATCAGTAATGATATCACCTCTTTTATTCCTTATGTTGGTAATTTGTGTTTCTTGGTTTTCTTTTTCTTTATTTCTTGATTAGCACATTTTGCAGTGTATAATGCACACTTTTTTGCCCAAATGTTTGAGGGAAAAATAAGGATGTGCATTATACATATGGAGTACTAATTCCATATCTATATAAATATTTTAATTTGTTTTAATTCTAAAAATGTGCATGCTCATTATTCACTGCAAAATACAGTAATGTTATTTATTATTTTATTAAATTTATTAAAATTTTTAAAGACCCAACTTTTCTTGTGTCTTTTTTTTATTTATGACATCTAGTTTACAGATGTCTGTTTCTAACTTTATTCTTCTCTGGCGATTATTTTTTTATAATCTGCATTTGGGTAGAGATTTATACAGGGGTAAGAATAAATAGGTTTACAGTTTCTCATATGGAAAAAGACATGCAGTTTATGCTTATTAGAATAGCTTCATTATCTCAAAAGAATCTCTCAATGGCTCAGCAAATCTACTTTTGCCCACCCTTGTGTGAATATTTCGAACATTTATTCCTTTTAAAAATAGATATTTACAGTTACAATCTTGCCTCTAAATCCTGCTTATGCTATGAATTACAAATTTTGATATTTTGAGTTTTCCTTATTTTTTGTATTCATAATATCCCTTAGGAAATTTCCTTTGACTCATGGGTTGCTTGAAAAAGTGGCATCAAATTTCCTAATATTTGGGAGTTTTCTATTTTACATTCTGTTAATTTCTAGTTTAATGCAGTTTGAATCAGGCAAAATACTGCTCATAATTTGTATGTTTTAAAATGGATTGAACCATATTTTATGAACCAAGATATTTTATGGTCTTTTCCATGTTTATTTGTAAAGCATGCCTACAATTGCATTTGCAATTGCGAGGTGCACTTTTGTTGAAGGTCAGTTAGGTTAATTTAATCAATATTATTAACTATAAAGATTTGTCTGGGTTTCTTTTTTTCAATCTGTTTTCGCTTCATGAATTTTAAAGTCCTGTTGTTGGGAGCATACATATTTAGAACGGTTACATTTTTCTAATGAGTCGTCCCTTAATCATTATGAAATGTCACTCTTCATTTTTTGTCCATTATTTTGTGAAGTCCATTTTGTCTGATAGCAGTTAATGATAGGGCTCTGTGATGTTTACTCTCTGTGTGAAGTGCTCTTTTGTTTCAGCTAATTGTGTCTTTAATTTTGATGTTTATCTTTTGGACATTGTCCCCACTTGCGATCAGTCTTTTTCATTGTCTCAGCCTTCAGACCCTGGGAATGAGGAAGCAGCTGAGGAGCTCTCTCCTCTCAGGCTCGGGCTGAATCTTTAATGCTCCTCAGCACTGTTCGACCTCTCTTATCCTGCTCCCTGGTTCTCAATTTTGTAACAACCGCTCTTTAGTAAGTTTCATGCCACCTTGCCTTGTACATTCACTGCCGAGCATTCATCAAGGATTTGCAGGAAGCCCTGGTGGACTGCTGTCTCTGCGTCCCAACCTCTTGAAGCTACTTTCCAGCTCCCTGCCCTACACATTGCAGGTTGCTGGTCTGAACTCTCATTTGATTCAGGAGTACCACCATGCTCCACTGTCTCCAGCTTGCTGTGCTGGTGAAATGCTTACAAGGCAAGGAACAAGGGTGGTCTGGAGGTTCACCTCATGAGTTTCCCTTCCCTGAGTAATCAGCATTTTCTTGCTTTTTCTTTTAATATTGTATTTATTTTTAGAAAGAGGGGAAGGGACAGAGAAAGAGAGGGAGAGAAACATCAATGTGTTTGATCTGGCCGGCAACCCAGGCATGTGCCCTAACTGGAAATTGAACCAGAGATCCTTGGGGTCACAAGCCTATGCTCAATCCACTGAGCTATACCAGCCAGGGCATCTTGCTTTTTTTCCTATTTTTGATTGAAGACAATCGTCTCATATTGAAATCGGGAAGCCAGCATTCATGCTGTACTGCCTGTTACTACCAGCACCGATAACAGAGACAGGGACGGAATCTTTTTAGGCACTTTATTCACATGACCAGTGATTTGAGAAGATGGCAGGTTATGTACTCTAACAGACCGCCTCGTATTTCATTTTAAACTGACTATTTTTATGAGGTGAAGAAAAGTGTAGGGAAGGGGTTTGGAATTCAGGGGAAAAGTTTATCAGATAAAAGCTGCAGCATTCTTTTATCTGTGTCCTTGTTGGTGATCTTTATCTGTGTCCCGGGCTTGGACATCTCCCCCTGGAGCACAATGGCTCAGATACCATCTTGATTGTTTGCAGTCCTTCTGAGCCACAAAGAGGGAGCTGTTAATGGTCTCTTGGAGTCAAGGTGGGTCATACCTTCAGTTCCTGGAACAATAGCTTTTTACACGCATTCATTACTAAGCTTATTAGCTATTACCTAAACTAAAATTGTCCAACTGTTGAGTCTCCCATCAATGTGGTCTGCCATGCTTTGAAGTAGCTTATTGTTGGATAGTGTGTTCACTACCAGTTTTTTTTTTATCATAGTAAGAAATGAAAGTCCCGATTTTTGTTATTGTTTCACGTTATCTTTTCAACTTTGCATTAATCAGGAAAATGCATTTTGACTCTATAGTTTAATATAAATTCTGTGACATCTTAATGTCCTCCAGGGGAAGCCAAAACATTAGTCTGCAGGTGTATTGCACCTGAATCTCTAAGGTTCTGCTGATTATGAGTAGATCTGGTAGGAAATTCTTGCTAAGAAATACCTTGAATTTTTAAATCATTATATATTTATATATTTTTTCCTACGTGAGTAAGGATACACACTACTTGCACACATACTTCTTTGCAAAAATGGCCACCACATCAAAGTTACCTCTGTGGGGATGCTCTACAACATTGGAGGGGATTCAAGGTCTGAGGGTGTCAGGAGGAATTTTAAATCTTTGGAGATAAATCGTGGGAAATCCATTATTTAACAGGTTCTTGCAATTGAACTGTGGCAATTAATTTAATTGGCTCATTTGAATGTTTGTTGGTTGTAAATATGGTGAGCATGTTTTACTTAGCACAATTTATTTGTTAAACATAAATGATAGTAATTCTTTTTTAGTTTAATTTATTTACATTGACTGAATTTCACTATGTTCTCTTTTAGAACTCCAGGCCATTTTCCATATTTTTTTGACACTATCCCTCCTGTTGGTTTAGGCATTTATGTTTTGTTTCTTTCAGTTATCTGTGTCTTCCTCTCACTGCCAAACTCTGGTTCTAAGGCTCTGTTCATTCTTGTTGAACTTGATTGTGAACAGAAGTCAAGTTACAAATGCTTAAAATCTGAGAAGATAGTAATAAATTTGAGATAAAAATGGAAGTTTAACTCCTTTGGACAATGCAGTCAATTCCTAACCAGTCTCTCAATTTCACTTTTTTGTAACCCATCCCTCTATTTCTACCATGTGTTCTTTCAAAATATAATTGCATTTAAGTCTCTCTCATGTGTCAAATCTCTCAGTGCCTGACCCAGACATAAAATTCAAAGTTGAAGAAATTAGCAAAAATTAGGAAGGCCTGATGGAACTCCTCTGTGCCCATTAATCCATTAAATATATTTCTAACTCTCTCTTCTCTGTATAGCCTATGCTCCTGACATTCCGTGAGGTTTATTGAATTCCTCAATGATCTCTTTTATCATTACTTCATGTTTTCATTGATTCTATTTCTTAACCCAAAACCCTACTGCCAGCTGCATCCATCCTTAAAGTGATTCTTATGGTCTGAAAGTTTGTGCCCTTTCAAAATCCATATGCTGAAATACAAATCCTCAAATCAAGGGTATTAAGAGGTAAGGCCTTTGGGAGGTAATTGAGTCATGAGAGCAGATTCTTAATGATTGACACTAGTGTTTTATGAAACTGGCTCCGCAGAGCTCTGCAGTCTCTCAGTCCATGTGAGGATATGAGGAGAAGTGTGCAAACCAGAAGAAGGCTTGAGCAGAACCTTATCACACTGGCACCCTGATCTTTGACTTTCAGTTGCCAGGACGGTGAGAAATAAATGCCCTCTGTTTATGTACTACACATCTCTGGTAGTTTGTTATAGCAGCTCAAACAGACTAAATCAGCACCTACTTCCTTTTCTATTACATTTTCTCAAATGTTACCTCTTGTTTTTAAGACTTCATTGACACTTTCCATCTCTCTTAAAGAGCCTATCATTTCTTCTTATATTATAAACAGCCTCCTATAGAAAATTTCTACTGTAATAATGTATTGAAGTCATTTGTGTAATTTATGTATACACTCTCCATATAGTTTGTGGTTCTTAGGTCTTTATGGACTGAGTGCTACTTTGTTCTAAAATTCTTAAAGCCTAGAACTCAGTGTTATTTATTTTTATGTCCCCGATACTCATAAAATGGCCTGACACATTAACAGGTGACTTGGACCTAATAAAAGAATAAAGAAAAGATGGAAAGAGCTCTGTTTGTACATAAACACACTAATATATATTGAAATCAAGTATAGTATAAGACTTCTTTTTAATATACTAAAAGTGAGTTACAACTCAAACAAAATATATTCTTAACCATGAGTTTGTTCACAGCCATAGTAAGAAATGTAGTAAAAACAATAGATACGATAAGCAACCAATTCTTAATGGTCCTGGAGGGTAATTTCCTTTGCATGTGGGTAGTTGAGCAGAGAGCTGGCCCAGCTGGACTAAGTATTCTGCAGAGAAATAAAACTGCTCTCAATGCCTCTACCATGCAAAGCTCTTCTCACAGCCCCCTGTGTGCAGACATGGTCCTTGATATACACACATCCTGTGTTCTTGAGCCTGGACACTTCTTGATATGCATCTTGTTTCTTAGAAAAAAAGAAAAAATATATGTTACCTAGAGCCTCTAGGCTGACCCTGGAGATATCTAACCCAGAGTGGGAACAGGGCCTGACTCCTTCTCAGGGTACGCTCAGTCACAAATTCAGCCTGTGGGCCCAGGCATGTTCTTCTCAGGTGGAAGTTCTGGCCAAGGTGCACACATACTGCTACACCAGGCCTTGGCTGTGGGATAACGAGGAGGGCAGCACACATTATGCTTCATTGCTGTTTGTAAGCCTTGACCAATAAAGTGTGTTAAAGCTGTGCCATGAGACACCAGTGGGGTGTTTCAGTGACCCCTTCAGAAGACAGCTGATACTCCACAGAGGCCACGCTCTATTCATCCTGGTGTGCTGCTTTTGTTTTTGTGTTTTGGAAATGAGAGGATTTAATTAGGTTATTTCATCACCTATGAATAATGACAAGTAACTAGGAAGTGCTTTGACTTGGTAGTTTGTAGCTAAAGATTAGGAAGAGCATCAATAGTGTCCACTAGCCCATGTGTTCCAGGGGGAGCGGAGATGTCTGTTCCATCCAAGGGCAGGCAGGCTGCCCAGGGCTTCCATTAACCCGGAACCTGCCAGCCCTCAGAGATGTGTGCTCCAGGTCTGAGAAGGGATGAAACAATGGCAGAGAGGTCTCTTGGCCATTAAAACACCAAAAAATGTAGGGTATTTGCAACCAAGGAGGGTTTGTCAAAAAGGAAAATCAGCCAGTAAAACTTTTGATAGCCAAAAAGAGGAAATAAGTATAAATCTGCAAAATATGCATATGCTTTTTGGCCAAAGACTAGGAGACTGATAAGAAATTAAAGCATAAACAGTCTATTGTGATGGGAGCTTGGACACTGAACGTAGTGCTGTGTGGATAAGCTGACACCAAAACTTGGACTTGCCTTTAGAAAATTATGGGGATGGGATTAGCAAGGACATGGGACAGGTGTAGAACTCTGATATTTTCATCCTATAATTGGACATTCATTTAAGCACCTACTGGTGCTTTAAGCACCTCTAAGCCTTAGCCTTCATTATTAACAGGTAGCTGCTTAACCACTGAACACAGAGACAACCTTGCCTACCATTAGCAAAACCAGCAGATCTGAGGGGTCCTTGCCCTCAAGTCTTCATGCTTAAAAATACTGTCTGGTTTATTGACAAAAGACCCTGCCTCCCAGGTGGACGTACCCAAAGGAAAACAGCAGCCACCATAATGGTGAGGCCTTGTTCAACATCATTGACCTCAGACAACATTTCCTGATGGTATGAACTTCATATGGTGTTGCTGTTCATAAAGCATACCACTCTAATAATTATTAAAACTTTATACAAATTCATGGGTCAAAAAGTATTGGCCTGATTTTAAGGTCAGGCCACGAGGCTAGCAGAGCACGAACTAGGAACAAAACACCCAGATGCAACACTATCTCATGAACTTAAACCGTATAACACATAAAGAAAAGCATGGGATTATCAAATATGTAAAACTACCACTCGCACTGTAGCATTTTGACACATGTGATTGCTATTGTTACTGCATGGATGTTATTATTTGGCAACTATACTGGTTTCTCTAACAATAGTTTCTATAGGCAGCCATCTCTGCTAGAACCTTGACCATAATATCTATGTCTAGCCTGGGCTGTAGAATGATAACAGCTTGCAGATGGAGTTTGCTCTGCTACTTCTCCCTAGTATGTTCTCTCAATAAACCTTAGGTCATATCTGCATCATGCGGAACTAGTTTTCTCAGTACATTTTTCCACAAAAATAGACAACAAAATATGTATGTTTTGTAGACATTAATTGTCATCACACACACACACACACACACACACACACACACACACACACACACACACACAGAGCCCAAGTGACCAGATTTCCAGTTTTCATTCTTTGGATCAAATGAGAACTACATTTAAGTTGGATTATGATGATACGGAAGATGATTGATTTAAACATATCATCTACCATTAAGTTAACTGGCTGGAATAGTATACCCCTTTCCATATTTCAATCTGCCTAGTGCGAGCAAATTGCATAGCAAAGTACTCAGACACATGACCTGACAATGTGTGATTAGTCAACAAGTGTTATTTACCAATTACAAGTATTGGTATTTATGCTTTGGGAATGTCCAAAAGCAATTTTAGTTGTGAGTTCTGTATGATGATATGCAGTATGGTAATGACAAAGGCAAATATTTAAATTATTTTGGGGGGCTATTCAGTGAGAAAAATTAATTCTGACAGCAAGTCTCTGCAGTGTACATGCAATCTCCATGGATAAAATATGTCCTGGCCTTGGCAAACCTTAGTTATTCCAGTTTTTTGACATCATATATTTTAATTGCTAGAAACAATAAGCTAGAACTACCTGTACAAGACAGGGGATTATATTAGGCTGCAGATGAGATACAGGCACTCCCTCAGAGGTGTACCTGGACCAAATTGCCCTTGGAACAGTCCTAGACAGAGAATAACCATGGAGTAATTTTATACATGTTGAGATAATGCTTTTTTTATGAGATCCAAGAGAGGACACCCAGTAGTTAAAATTTGGGCAGTTCCTAATGAAAGGAATCCCAATATCAGTATCAAGTTACACTGCTTTCCCTGCATGGTGATGTTGCTTTGGAAATGCCCTTACTATATTTTTATTAGTCATTAATCATGGTTAGTAGTATTTTCAGCATTAATTCATTATACCGAATGTAATTCACTAATTCAATATAATTCATATATTTTATGTCATCCAAAATTATGTTCATTTTTAAGGAACAAACATAGTAACTACATTCAGTAGAAAAGGATTCTGTTACTTTGTTCTTCATGAATAGCCTTGATCTAGCTGTAAATCTAAAACGTCTATGACTTTCTTTTACAAATTCAGGTTGAAACCTGCATTTGTCTCTAAGGCAATTTTTGTCCATAAAGCTTTTGTAAGCCAAAACAACATCATTATTGTCATGACTGCTTCTTAAGTTCTTTTATTCTCCTCTGAGAAAGTAAGGTAAACATGTAAAGGGTCTTCATCTGGATTCACAAGAAGAAATTTCAGAATATGTATAAAATATTCTATACAGCTTTGTCAAATTATGAAGTGATAGTGGTTAGTTGCATCAAAATAAAACAGGCTTTTTAGAAATAGCTCTTCTTTTTCAACAGGGTCACATTTCCCCCCTTGCCTTTTAGCTTTTTTATAGTTTTTAAATCCCATTATGCACAATTGGAGCAAGAACAATTATGCCAGGAGGTAAAAGGTACTCTCACCATGCTTGCTAGAGAGAAAGGCACCCACACCGCATGAGAGCTATCGCTGGATTGACTGTCTGTCAGCAGATGCTCACCGAAATGAAAACGTTCCCTGAATTCATGTTGCGCCTATCTCTACTCCCCCGTGCCTTCCCTCCTCGGGGAATTACAGGGATAAGAATCTTTCTCTTCTATAACTAATGTTTTAGAGCTCACAGAGCAGTACGTCTTTTGCTCCTATTTGGGGAGCCATTTATCTCCTCTGAAACACATTTTGATTATTTTAAAGAGCAGGGTTTGGGTGCACGTAACCCATCCAGTTATCAGGGTCAGATACGATTGTTTCCATCTTCCAAGGTGCCTGCCTCACCCAAATGATGAGTGGTTTATAAATGCTTCACTCTGATTTCTGGCTTTGCTACCTGTCTACTTAGAGACCATTGCTATTCATTCAAATGCACACTGTGTACATTGCAAAATACAGTGAAAATTGTTTTTACTGACAGTAATACCAATTAGATGAGCTGGAAATAAAGCTTGTTGAAGAAACAGGGTGGCACAGGGAAATTTTGTGACCTCTTCTGTCTCCTGCTCCTGCATTTTGTTCAGAAATTATGTGTTTAGTCTTTTGTAGCTGTTTGATGTCCCTTTCATCCATCTCTCTCTCTCTGTCTCTCTCTCTCCCCACTTCGCCCATCCCTATTTGATATATCTGACAGATTAAGGCAAATTAAGGTGTGGGTTAAAATTCTAAAAAAGTTTGGAGACATTTAAAATGTACCTTGCCCACGGTAATATTAATACTTCTTCTAGAAGAAGTATTGCTTCTACTGGTGCTACTGCTACATGCTAGTAATAATAATAGTAACAATAGCAATAAAATGCATGATGCATGTACAAGCCTGTGACGTGAACAGAAATACAGGCATTTTTATCTCCATTTTACAGAGAGGAAAAATTAAGGTTAAAATACAACCCAGGTCACAGAAGGGGAAAGAAATAGAGATCAGACTGGATTCACTCCATTTTGACTCAAAAGGATTTAAAGTGCCTTTCTCCTTAAAAGCACTTGATATTGACAAGCATTCCAGAGTCACTGAGGTTTACTATGGTTCTTTTTTTATGCTCCCAACTCTTATCATTAGACTGAGACACAAAAGAAAGGATCACAGGCTCATAAATCCTTTGGCACAATACTTAGCTGAGAACAAAACTCACAAGGGTGTTTGGTTCTAAATGCACACTTCTAAAGAATGTGTCAGCCCTGGCTGGTGTGGCTCACTGGGTTGAGTGCCAGCCTGCAAACCAAAGAGTTGCCGGTTTGATTCCCAGTCAGAGCACATGCCTGGCTTGTGGGTAAGGGGTGCATGAGAAACATTGATGTTTCTCTCCCTATCTTCCCCCCACCCCTTTCCCTTGCTCTAAAAACAAATAAATAAAGATGTTAATGGTGCTAAATGCCCCTTGAAAGTATTAACAGCACAGGTAGAGACACGGAGACTTTCACACATCATATTGTTGATTGAGATTGAATGTTGGCCATTTCCAAAATATATACAGGTTGTTTCAAAAATAAAAGACAACAAAAGGAAAGAAAACACTGTTCAAGAAGCTTTTTTTAGCATTTAATGCATTTTCCTGATAGATATGTTCTAAATATGTTTTAAATATATGTTAAATATAGTAGTTAATATACCAGGATAGAAAAAAAGATTACTTTAAGTGATAGGCACATATTGTGATATACACACTATCCTTCCAACTCAGGTATGTGTCTAGATTAATGTACATTTATTGTGAGAGTTGTGTGTGTGTCTATCAGATTATTTTACATTTTCTTAACTATTTATTCCAAAAGACTGTTACCACATATTTTGATGTTTGGTATCTAGATCAACGGTACAAAGTGATGGGAAGGGGACATTACTACATTTGGCTTTATTGTGAGTATCTGTTGGCTTCAGAACACTTCTACCTACGGTTGTGCAAAGCTGGGGCGGCGAGCCCGATTTCATGCAAATGTACCTCAATGCCCTGTTGCCTTGAGAATGAACATTACAGTTCCCTCTCTGTCTCTCTCTCTTATATTTATCAGAGCATTTTTGATTTCTTTCTTTTTTTCCAGGATTATCTCTACACTTTTCTTTTTAGTAATACAGACTCGGTTATAATCAATGATCTCTTCAACCAAATACATACTTAATAATAAAATGTATGGAGCATCACAGTTAATGGGATTTTGCAAAAGCCTTCGATTCCCAGTACAAAAACAAAACATACAAAGTTACAACTACACTGAAGAATGCGTTCACTCTTTACTAAAGTGTGAACCTGTATAGCGCAATTACAATTTGACATAGTACTGATCAAATTAAGCTGCTCTCTGTGCCTAGAGTCTTTAAGAATGGGAGACCCTTCTCAGTCAAGCCACCAATTCTATTGATGGCTTTGTCATATGTACATACCGCCGTCAAATCAGTCATGATACGAATTTCTTTACAGAATGTTTCTTCACAAAGTAATTTAAGTTGTCAGAGAATCACACAGAACTGAGGTAAAATCTGAGAAGAGCCACAGATGAGAGCATGAAGAGCCATAAATCATTTGGCCTTCCACTGACTAAATTGTTAAGTGGGAATAAAAAACATATTGAAAAGTCTGCCATGCCTTTCATAGTTGCAGAAACAGTTTTTTGTAATGAACTCCCTGCAAGCCTGAGAAATATTATTCTACTATTATGAAGCAAAAGGATTAATAAATTGCCACCAAATTATTACAAGTATGTAAGCAAACACTCCCATATTTCCTATATTGTCCTTTGTCAACAATGCTTGGAGCAGGGGAACAGTAACCCGCTACCCACACCAACAGCATACATTATCTGAAAAGAAAGTTTAAAGTCACAGATATGATCTCTTTATTCTTTGTTGTTCTTGTGATATCTCAGAAGTCATTGCTAAAATGGTAAAATTTGTGAAATATAAAGCAAATCTTTAAGATTACCTAATTGAATTATATACCTGGATTATATCTAAGTCACCAGCAGTTACCTTATTTTTACGAATCCTTATATTTTCAAACTCTTTAATATACTGGCAACTGTCCTTCTAAAACTTTCAAACATTTCTAGAATCAGAATTAATCTTAGTCATTACTTTAGCTTCCTCCTATTTCACTTATACCTTTTGTCAAATATCAATACATTTGTTTTGTTTTTGTGTTTGTTTCTAACCTATCTAAACGTTTTCTTTAGCTCAGTTCAACTATAAATCTTAATCTGATACAATCAGTTAAGAGATAACACCAAAAAGATGTTTTATTTTTTTCACGTCACAAAATTTAGATTAATATATCTATGTGTGTACATGCATTGGATAAATCAAATATTAGTCTTAAACTTCATCTGCACGTACAACCTCAGGCTTCAATTTTCTTAGTAAGTTTTGAGTAAATTACTAACAGACGATATCATTGGCAAACACAGCGGGAGGGAACCTTCTGTCAAAGAGAAGAGGAAAAAGAGAGTAACTTGGTGAATTAGCTGAGGTGCTCCGAAGAGCTTTGCAACCCCTTTTTGGATTAAAACATTCTCAAAATTTTTCTGCTGCTTTAAATCGATTGCTTTTTAATTTCAAAAAGCAGGAAAATATCAAGAAAAAAGCAGAGTATGCTCTAAGCTAATGATTTTTAAAAATACTTTGTCATTTTCACAAAGTAAGAACTTTTACACATCAGTAAATTAAAAGCACGTTATAAAATATATTCAATTCCAAACTATATGAACTGATGACTTAATTTGTTTCTTAATTACTCTTCATTTTTCTATACAATATTATGTTAACATCTGATTAAAATGTATTCAGGTTCAATGCTGTAACAAACATTTGTTTTGTTTCCTTTAATCCTGTCAGCTGATCAAGATCAGCCTCTCGCAGTGTCTTTGTAGAGGGCCGCCTGGTCTTTACTTCTTCATTCCCTGGTTGCTCAATACTAATTCTTTATTAGTAGGTAATATAGTTTGTTTAGTGTCTGGAAAACATTACAGAGTTCACCTCTTCCTAGCCTTCAGAGAAAGCTGTATGATTCTTTCTATGATCTCAACTCAGTGTCCTTCACACTCCACCTTGGAAAATGTATGAGAAAGTTACAGCAATTTTTAAACTTAGTTCTTTCCTTTTTCCTGTTACTAATATCTCATACTGGCTACCCCTCTAAAATTGTGAAAGTTTACTGCATAGTTTGGAGAGAATTATGATGTTTTTTGTGGAATGTTTGTCTCTTACAAATTTTAGTGCTTAGAAAGGGCTTAAGTTGGTTAAATTGGTTCATTTGGAAATATTTAAGTTAAATTTTAGACTAGCTGTGATAATGTATGTATATTTTTATAACCAGTTCTATCTAGAAAAGTATCTGTGGAAATGTCACTTGGCCTAACCAAGCTCTTACAGCACAAGGCCATGACATGATAGCAGGCATGTTATTCTGTAGCACTATAGCTTTTTTTTATGGTTCTTATTAATTTTTAAGAGTTTATTTATTTATTTTTAGAGAGGGGAAGGGAGGAAGAAAGAGAGGGAGAGAAAAATCAATGTTTGCCTCTTGAGTGTCCCCTGCTGGGAACCAGGCCTGCATCCAAGGTCCTGACTGGGAATTGAACTGGCGACCCTTTGGCTCACAGGCCAGTGCTCAATCCACTGAGCCACACCAGCCAAGGCATTTTTTAATTCTGTCCTTCTCACTTTGCCCTCACCCTCACCCTGCAGGTATCAGAGTATTTGTTTCCTTGTCTTCAAACCATTTTCTTTCTCCTTTGGAAATTAGGCTGAAGACAAAAATGAAATATATTTCATAAAGTCATTTATACTGCAACTAGGATGCTCTTCAGTGAGTGAATGAATAAAGGGTGTCACATGCAGACAATGGAATATTGGCGCTAAAAAAGAAGTGAGCAATGAACCGATGAAAAGATGTAGAGGAACTTTAAAGCCATATCAGTAACTGAAAGAAAATAATCGGAAAAGGCCACATAGTGTATAATTCCAACCACATGACATTCTGGAAAAGGCAAAAATATGGAGGCAATAAGACCTCAGAGGCTGTCAGCGGTTGGAAGGTACAGACAAATTGTTGGGGCACAGTGGATTTTATGGCAACGAAACCATTCTGTATGATTCCATAATGATGGACACATACATGATACATTTGTCCAAACCCACAGAATGCACACCACCAATAGTGAACTCTAATATAAACTATGCACTTTGGGTGTTAACGATGTGTCAATGTTCATCAGTTACAATGATGTGCCACTCTGTGGGGGGTGTTAATAATGGGAAGTCTATTTGTGTGATGGGGGCTTGGTGAAAAAAT